>JAMKPZ010008878.1:0-10917 GCA_024699675.1 Amphibolis antarctica | reverse complement strand
TTATAGAAAGAATAATATATGATTATCTGTACATCATTAGGCATGAACTTAACTAGGCAATTGGACTAACATATAATACAGGTAGTTGACAAAGGAGAACAGTCTCAAAAAAGATGACCGGATTGAACTTGTAATCATTTGCTTTGCTTTGAGAGTAGAAAACTGATTAAAAACCAAGCGATCAATTCGGTTTCACTACTGTGAAACATCTACCTGCAATTCCAGCAAAAAGAAGAAAAAGAACATAAAAAGGAACAGAGTGAGCACAACCAATAATTACTAATTTGTTCGAGTTAGAGATGAGACGGTAGTCGAATTCGCAATCCAAAGACAAAATTAAACAATTTTGAAGGTGAAGATGACGCACTTGATAGTTCTTTAAAGGAGGTGAGCAAAGTCTGTCGGTTTTGACAACAAGCAGATCGATTACCTGAAGAGAGGGATCTGGAAAATGATGAGGACGAAATAAATCCGAGAGGCGACGGAGACGATCTTGCTACTCGTCCACGCCATTTTCTCTTCCTTGCTCTTGTCTTCGTGCCTTTCTTCTGTTCTTTCCACAACGACGACGACGACAAAGTGTGGACCGCGGCGGCGGTGGCGACCTCGCCCGGCCGAGCGAGGTGGAGAGAAGTTTTGTAGATTTAGTCCACATATTTTCAGTAATAATACTAACACGAAGTAACAAAGGCCTGGATTACATTTTTCAGTAAATGTGGGTCGTAATTGAAATTTAACCTGCCACTTGTACATTTTTAATTTTTTTCATGAATTTTACCGCACTTAAAATGATAAGAATTGTTTTAACCATTAAAATGCATAATTTTGTGGGTTGTGCATTTATTTCAAAGTAATAGGAGTATAAAGGACCGTAAAATTTTAGTTATTATATAAAATTTATTTTTTTCAACATTGAATTTTATATCCAAAAAGGAAGAGACTTGTGTAAAATAAATAAAATTAATTAAAATCAAATTTTCTCGATTTTGTGATTTTTAAAAAATGAACTACAAAATCTTTAAGATTTCATACAAATTATATATCATATCAATTACCATTTGGGTAGAATTTTTGATAAAATTTAGCCATCCAAAAATGAAGCTAAATAAGACCTTAATGGCCAAAATTACATAAAATTGAAAAAAGATATTTTTTTCAAAAAAATTATATTTCTAGGGTTGCAAACACAAACCCTAATCAAGATTCTCTCAACATCAATCCATGAACACAATCTACAATTTAAGTTGAGATCAATCATTTTTAAGATATTTATGAATGACTTTTTTGCGACGATGATGAAAGTAGAGTTAAATAAAAATTGAGCGGAAAGTTCAAGAATGGAAGATGAAGACAAGTTGTCAAGGTGGATCAAGAACAAGATGAATCTCATGAACTACTTGCATTTGGAAGCTTGAAGCTAATGTTTTCTTTTTGTTTTTGGTAATGTGGTGGTAATATTAAAGAAGATCAAATCCTCATGCAGTTATGGAAAAAAAAATTGAGGTTGCAATAAACAAAGTTTGAAAAAAATACAAGTACACAATTAATATAAAGTAAATAAAAAAGAACTAAAAGAACAGAAACAAGAAAAAAAAATAAAAGCTAATTGTCTCTTGCTCCTTTCGCTTTAAGTTCAACTTTATTTTCAAGAGCGTTAACAGAAATCAAAACTAATGCCTTGTAGGCAAAGGCTATTCTTTGTTTGGTTATAAAAATTAATAATTTTGTATCATTACATTTAGGGAGTGCTTGTTTGCAATTTCCAAGGATACATTTACGAGTAACTTTTTTCAGCTTTAAAAGCTCGTAAGAACTAAAATTGGAGTTAATTTTATAAACGGAGTTTAAACTACATAATAATTTAAGTGATAAAAATATATATGTTAAAATTTATATAGTAATAATGACGTTAAAAGTAATTTTAAGAATTAAAAAAAGTTGTTCATGAATGCATCGTAACTTTACAATAAAATCTAGGAGTTGCTCATTAGTGGAGTTGTCCAAGAGCAACTCCTAGTTCTCAATGTTATAATACATTGAATGAATAATAAAGAATGCATTTGATAGTTGTATTTACTACAAAGTTTTCATATATTTGTTAACGGTAACTACAACTCTAACATTGTACAATACTTAGAAGAACAAAAATTGCTGCAAATAAATGTAGCCTTAGTTGTAGATTTTAGCATAGGAATCAAATTTTGTATTATTGAAACTTTAAAGAAATTCAATTTATGTGAGAAAGAATTTTATTGAACCGCTTTCATAAGTTAATTACTTGAAAATACTAAATAAAAATCTCTAGGGTTTGTGTTGCTTTATGTAATAGTTGGATATAAAATAGTTTCTGCCAGCATGATATTGATGGTGTCTAAGGTTGCATTTGCATCATCTAGTAACGACTAGTATTGTCAAACCCTAATTTGTTGTCACTACAAGCTCAAAATTTCTAATTTAAATTAATTTCCTTGTTTCATCTAATTTAAACCTTAATTCATAAACCCTAATTACGTTCCTAGAAAAACTAATAAGGTAAATTGGCAAAGAAAGGTTTTAGAATTAAAGTTTTGTGTGCTGTTTCTGTTGTTTTGTGTTTCATTTTCTTTGTTTTTTTCTCTTGTACTCCTTTTGTGTGGAGTCTTTAATCCAATTATGTCACTTGTAGTTGGTTTTATTTTGAATCCCCATTCTATGCATATAGATCGAAGATCTTGTTTTAAAAAAATGTTGAATTTCAAGAACCTTGTAGATCAATGTGATAAGGATGGATAGCTTGCATGTCATTAAAAAATTCTCCAGTTCAAAACATTCAAAGACAAATAGTAGATTGCCATCATTCTTCATTTGTTCTAAATCTTTTAATGTAAAGATTTCCCTGGGAAAAAACTCCATACTGGAATAGGGAGATCAACATCAGTATCTTGCAGGCATGCCAACGTGAGAATTTTTCATTTGCATCAATTTAATGCAAATGTTCTACAACGATTTCTCAGCCCTTGAGCTTGATGAGCGCATGGTATACTCAAAAACAAGCTTAGAAAAGAGGGAGGATTTGTTTTCTAATAAATTGGAAGGGTGGTCACACTCGGCAATGATCCCTGGCACAAAAAAAGATGACATCAATACCAGAAAAGATCAACAAAGAGGAAGGTTAACCAGGAACCATAAAGCATATGAATCATGCTCACCATTGTCAAGAAGGACAATCATATCACTATCAAGGACTGATGTTATTCGATGTGCTATTGTAATGACTGTGGAGTCTGAGAACTGTTCTTTTATAGTTCTCTGAATCCAGTTGTCTGTTGCAGTATCTACTGACGCAGTGGCTTCATCTAATACCAATATCTTGTTTTTTTTTAAGGTTACTCTCGCAAGACAGACTAACTGCCTTTGACCCACACTCCAGTTTTCACCATTTTCAATCACTGCAGATCAAGATCATTTAGAAACATGAAATGGATGTGCATGAATAAGATTCTTTATGTAAATTCTAGAAGTGAAAGACGAATGTTTTGAAGAATTCCATCCCCTTTCAGATTTTAAATTCAACATAGACTTATGTCAGGAAAAATTCCAAGTATGTTATCCTGGTAATCAAATAATGATGAACATATGAAAATCAAACCTGCAGAGTCAAGCTTTCCTTCTTTCCTCTGGACTTCCTCTCCAAGTTGGCACTTATGTAGAGCCTACATGATGAAGAATTTGTTGGCAATTAATGTTGCATGATAAATAAAACATAGTACCTTCTGCATTTAAATGTGGAATTGCATAAATAGAATGTTGTACCTCCCAAATTTGTGCATCGCTGTATTCCTCCAGTGGGTCAAGATTGCCACGGACAGTGCCTTCAAACATAGTTGGGTCTTGTGGAATGATGCTTAATTTTGATCTTAAATCATGCAATCCAATTTTTGAAATATCAATTCCATCTATCAATATTTGACCATAGGCAGGGTCAACTAATCGAAATAGTGTCTGGATTAGAGTAGATTTTCCACTACCAGTTCTTCCAACTATGCCTGTTCTTTTACCCCCGTGGAAGGTGCAAGTAAGTCCTTTCAAAACCAAAGGCATATGTGGGGCATAACGAACCTATAGGTTAAGCATCACAGGACAAAAATCCATCAATGAAATTGGGTATGGATTTTTGAATCATAAATTTGTATGAATTTGACAAGGCATCAAATTTCTACTCAAGTAAGATATGTTGACATAAAAAGTCACCTGCAAATTGTAAATCTCTACTTTTCCATCTGATGGCCATCCATTATCTGGCTTATTTTTATCAATTACAAGGGGTGGTTCACTAGGGATGCAAGTGTATTGAAGTATTCTCTCAACCGAAACTATTTTGTTCTCAAGGTTACAAAGACTCCAAATGACCCAAGACTGTATCATATTCAAGTTAAGCCCATAAGTGACAGCAAGGCCAGCAAATCCTGAGGAAAATGAAGGGAAAGAAAGGAAGATGAATCAAACTAAATTCCATGGAACAACTTGGAAAAACTAATATCATAATCCTTTAATGCACTTACCAGGATCAATTGTTCCTGTGGGCAAAGAAATCAAAAGAACCAAAGCAAAAGCAAATGTCATGCATGATAATATATCCAAACGAAAGCATAGCCACTCCATTGCACCAGCATTATGAATTGTGGGCCGAGAGTATGCATCACTCAATTCAAAATTTTTGTTAACAAATCTTGTTTCTTGGTTAAAGCTTCTGATTGTTGTACAGCCAGACAATGATTCCACAAAATGTTGTATGATAGGTGCTTTGCAAATACCAGTGAGCCTCGATAGCTCTCGTGCTGTTGCTATATAATAATTCTAAGCAAAAAAAAGGGTTATATTGTACCATCTATTAACATAAATAAGCAGGCTACCAGAAATTTATGAAGATTTTGAATCCATGCTTTGATTTAAAAGCACTTGTAGAGATCAACAAAGAATTTGGAATGCCATAACTCTTAAGATGTACAATATTGTTTGAAAATGACATCAAAATAATTATCAAGAGAATCAAACTTCCAGGTTTGAAAATGCAACAAAAATGTTTCAACTGACAAAAGGTGCATGAACATACTTTGTCATTGAACAGCTGTTCATTTTATAAATGAAAACACAATAGATTTCTCATCAACTACACAAGTATAACTTTAAAAATCAAACTGAATTAACATGTTTTACCAGTCAATATATATAAATGACATGATCAAGATATAAACTAGTTTTGTTTCTTTGTCTCTATTACAATACATAAGGTACTAAGATTATATGTGTAGTGGATTTAGTCTTACTTTGTTAAAGTCATGATGATCATGTCCTTGTAGTCCCTATATATAAGGATTTTTTTTTTGCTAATATCAATCTTCTTTCATTTACTTGTGTTTTCACATAGTATCAGAACTTAGGTTTTAAAAGTTCAAAAAGGATGAGAGATCTAGATAGGAAAGCCCTAATTACCACCCTCCTCCTAACTAGTAGCAACTTAGCTTCCAAGCTACTAATGCCCCTTCTCCCACATCTAGGCACTCTCCATTAGACTAACCATATGAAAATATGATACCTAAATATAAACATATAAATTGACACACAATTGTAACCATAATGACTCTTCTTTATGTATCGATGCATTAATGTGTTGTAGTATGCACACACTTCTCCATTTCGTGTGCACACTCTCATATGGTATCAAATGAGCTGATCTGTCCTTTCACCTTTCACATTCCATCACGCCTTCTCATTGTGCCTTTCCCTTTTCTCTTCCCCTTCCCATTCTACTTTTGCTCCATTGTTGTCCACCAAATCTATGTCATCTGAAATCACTGACTCTACTGACTCCAAGTACCCTATTTTACCCACTATTTTCAACATCACCACTCTATTCCATACCCCCATGATCAGCAACACCTATCTCTGTTGAAAGCATTAGTTTCACAACTTTATAAAGTTGCATGACCTTCTACCCATATTCTCTAACACAACACCCTCACCAAAGCTTTCTAGCAGCTCTCTAATTAGCCTTGCTTTCACTAATTGAGAGAAGGCCAATCATTTTGCATGAAACACTACATTTACTGAAAAAACGCAAGCATGTGTCATGTCATTGCATAGCATTTTCAACACATTTCATTAAAATTTCACTGACAAATGTTGAAATTGAAATTGAAATCCTAGTGAGAGATATATTGTCTACTTATCTATTTTGTATTCATCCATTGTCTGTCTATTCATTGTCAATCTACAATCTACCATCTAATCAAATATTATCAATCTTACAGGAAAGCTATCATTTTGTTTGCATTAATCCATGAAAAAAGACTTAAACTTGAGTTTCCTTCTTCAGAATTGTACTACTATCCTATATTAAGATCAACTGGACATAATAGAAAATAATATTTATTCTCTAATCCACGGTCAGAAATTTTCTAATCCATGCATTGTACTCTCAATAGAAAAATCTCTAATCAAATGAACATAATAGAAAATTCTCTATTCTCTAATCAAATAGTATTTACTGAAATACTATTAATCACAATCATTATAAATGCATTGTAAAATTCTCTAATCTATGTCAAAAATTCTGTGATGAACATATATACAGGTTGCAATTTTGACCCTTAATTTTTAGTTGAAATTAAGGGTTTCATGTTTGAACATAAACCTTTTTTCATACCACATCCAATTATTTCAAGTTGGGGGATAAGACTGTAGGTGTAAGAATAGCTTTTCTATCACATGCACTATCATTAGATGTAAATGTAAATATCCATCTACTAGAATAATCTCACATCAGTTAAAATAAGAACTGAGCCTAGCTTAAAAACAATGTAACTTAACTTTGCTTGTGGAAACACAAACCATTCTCTTATAATGCATGATTTTCACATTGTCCCATTTTGGTGTTACCCTATGAATTTCAGTTGGTTGTATTGCAACCCTCCCCCACCAAAAAAAATCAAGATATTCCAGAAAAATAAAGCAATTGATCCTATGGCTGATCCACGTCTAAAAGCTCTCATCTGTCTTACACTTAGTGGATAGGCCACAACACAACCTAGGGGTTCTAATAAACCCCTTACCATTTTTACTAAATTATGCAAGCATTCCTGAGGGAAAAAAAGTGTTTCTTATTTTAGTTATATATGAACATTTCATCAGTCAAAAAAACCCACATCAACTCATGTTTCAATTAGAAAGAACCATTCTCATTACAAGTCTTCATATCCATGAAAAGTTGAGAGAGACGAATTGAGATGTTTAAGTACAAATCTCCATGAAAACTTATTTCAGTAATGAAGTGCGAGATTTATGGATACCTGATATAAGACACAGGCTATAGCCACAGGGATAAAGACAACAAAGACTTGCCATGCAACTTGTGACATGACTGCTATAATTCCAAGCATCCGAATAACAGAAAAGGCAAATGAACCAATCTGATAAGCAACTGACATGTCCACTTCGTTTTGATCAGTTGATGCCTGAAACAAAATATTTTCTTGATTTATAAAAGATAAGTATGCAATTACTTTTGCATGTTCTAAACCTCAACATTATGGAAAATTTCTTACTCTATTCAGGATTCTCCCACTTGGTGTTGAATCAAAAAATGACATTGGAGCATGGAAAATGCATGCGTGCATTTGGTTGAAAAGCAAGGTTGCACTTTTGTATCCAGCAGTGACAAGAAGCACAGCTCTAACAAGTACACAGACAGAGCTTCCCAAAGCCAAAGCAACATAGACATAGATCAGATTTGCTGAATTAACTGGAGCTTCAGTTTCTTTCGACAAAGAAGATGCCCAAGTTATCCAGTAATTGCTACCAATCTCAAGGATCTGAAAGAGAACTTGAGCAAGCAATATTGGCAATACAAGTGCTCCTCTGTATGATGCAGTCATGTATTTCCAATACACTGGAAAACCAACTTTGCCTTTCTCCCTTTCTTCCGCTTGAATGAGTTGGCCTTTCTTCTCATTGGTGTCACTGACATCTCCATTTTGTCCATCTTTCTCATCTTCCTTTTGCACCATCTCCAAGCTAAATCCTATCTGACCACACTTACCCTCTGCAATACTATTTGAACTATTGGCAACATCCATGTTACGAAGAGTTGACAAAGCTTTATCATGAGCGCCAACTAGTTCCAAGAAATCTGATCCAGAATCAAGGAGATCATGGTATTTTCCAGCTTGTTGAATCCTTCCATTCTTCATCACCTGTAAATTCAATAGATTGCTTACACTATTGTTTTATGTTTATAATTATTTTACTCTTACAGAATTAGAACAACTAACACTACTCACCAAAATAAGGTCTGCTGAAGGTAAAAATTCCACCTGATGTGTTACATAGATAACAGCTTTTGTGTCTAAGAGACCAAGCAAGCATTCCTATAAAAAGGATAATTTTAGCAAATTCATTCAAAATTTGGTATCGTAAAACAATCACAATAAGACGATAATAGACAAACCACTTTCTGATATTTCTTTAAATGTCTTAATCCAACAAACCTGCCCTATGATCAGTTGTAAGAAATCTCCAATTGCAATAATGATAACTGCCATTTTATGCTATGAACTTAGAAATGCACTTGTATTACTTGCCGAATATAACAAAATTCTAGTATGCCATCAACAATGTACCTTGAATAGATGGCTTCCAGTGTGAGCATCAACTGCACTAAAAGGATCATCAAACAAAAATATGTCTGCATCTTGATAAAGGGCACGTGCAATCTGTATTCTTTGCTTCTGTCCGCCACTTAAGTTGATTCCCCGTTCTCCTATCATTGTTTGGTCACCAAATGGTAAGATCTCCAAGTCCTTCTTCAATGAACAGACCTCAAGAATAAGCTCGTACCTTTTCCTGTCCATTTTCTCACCAAAAAGTATGTTGTCCTCAACCTTTCCACTTTGTATCCAAGGAGATTGAGCAACATATGCTATGGTTCCACACACTCTAGCATTACCTGATACCTTTGGAACTTCACCTAAAATGCAAGAAAGCAAGGTAGACTTTCCTGACCCTACCGTCCCACAAACAGCCACTCTCATACCTTGTAAAACCTGGAAATTCAGATCCATCAGAGTAGGTGTTTTGGAAGTTGGATCCCAAGAAAAGGAGCCATTGGTTACTTGAACAGCTAGCCCAAGCATGCCTCTAGGAAACCTTTCTATGATATCAGTCTGCAAGTCATCAAGGCATAGGAATGATGCTATCCTATCTAGTGAGACCTTGGTTTGAATAACCATTGAAATTGTGTCTGGGAGATTGTAGATGGGCTCCTGTAGCACCCTGAATGTAGCTAATGCAGAAAGGACCTTCCCAGATTCTAATGGTATACCCATAAGCAAACATGCTCCGAATGTGACAATAGACACAAAAGTTGGTGCAGCCCAGAAGAAAAATGTTGTGACTGCTGACGTATAGACATACTTCCTCAACCAACCTGTCTCTTTCTTCCTCAACTCCTTTATCTTAGATAAGAACTTCATTTCCCAAGCTTGAAGCTTGAGAATCTTCATGTTCCTAAGTATCTCAGAAGTGGCCTTCATTCTTGTATCCTTGGACTCCATTAACCTCTCCTCATTGTTCTCTAGAATTTTTCCCAAAGGAACATTTACCAACATAACGACAACAGTGGCTACAAAAGCAGCTATTGAAGCCAACCCAAGATTGGCATATAAAATCAACAAGCCCAATGTAACCTGCACTGGTACTATCCATAGGTCATGCATATACCAGCTGAAGAGACCAATTCTATCAGCGTCAACGCTGATTAGGTTCACAATTTCTCCACTTGCAAGACTCTGTCTTGAACTGCTCGACAAGTTAAGGCTCTTCTTATATATAATTGCAACAAGGGCAGTTCTAGCCCTGACTCCAGCCTGATGTAACCTGAAGTACCAATGTCTTTGAGATAGACATTCGATGATTTTGGAGAGCACAAATGCCAAAACCAATGCATACCCCTCATACCATTTAGATTCTCCATTGCCATAAAGGTATTGGACAAAATAATCTATCAGGTATGGCCCAACAAAGGAAGCCACGACATTAAGCAGGCAGCAAGCACCTGTAAATGCTATTAGTTGCCATGTTGACAAGACCAACGCCTTTGCAAGACACAGAGTTCCCAATCTACTGCCTTTGTCACAACAAGAATCGAGGTAGGAATTGAAGATAGGAACAACACCACGAGTGCTGTCTTTGTATGCAACATTGGGCACATCCTCCAAATCTATTGGCTTTCTGTAGCCCACAGAAAGGAGAGGATTCATCCAAGAGAAGGTAAGGATACTGAGAAGATTCGCGTTCGAGAAGAGGCATGTTCCATTGCTGCTGACCAGTAGAGGCTCCTGAAGAATGGTGCTTTCTTCTCCACCTCCTGCCCCAAACAGACCAGCATATGCAATGAGAAGCCCAAATAGAACAGACCCAGAATCTAAGATCTCCAAATCCGTTCGAAGATCTACCAGGTTTCCGTAATTCACAAGGTCGATTACCAGGAGAAGGGCAGAGAAGAGTGGGAAGAGAGTCCACCATATCCTAAGGAGAAGGGGAAATCGAAAGCTGCATCTCCTGATGGTTGCTGTAGAAAATTGGAAATGTAGGAAGGCTGCTGTGGCAAACCAGGCGACTACTCTTAGGATCAAATCCAACTCGAGTAGGAGAACAAGAGTGGTGGTGGTGGTGGTATGGTCAGATGCCCAGCCGTGCATAAACCAAACGTAGTTGAATATGCAGAAGAATAGGTGGAAGATGGACAGACCAAGGCAAAGGTAGGAGAGAAGCGGCAGCCTAGCACCTGTACGGCGTTCCCGTGAGGTTGGGGCAATGTTCGTCACTCTGGCTATGTGGGTTGCTCTGCACCAGAGAAACAAGAGGAGTGGGAAGAGGGCA
>JAMKPZ010008874.1:0-13745 GCA_024699675.1 Amphibolis antarctica | reverse complement strand
TTTTTTTCTAACGTGTACACACTTGGGATATGATTCAAGGAGAGGAGAAAAATCTTTTAAAATCTTGATTTCTCATTGATTTCAATGTAGTAAAAATTGTGAGATTTTTGAGCTGCTTCAAAAAAGATTAAAATTACTTGAAATTTTTCACAATTTATTTTTAATTTTCTTATTGAATTTTGTGAGGAGAAAGAAAGCCATGTAGATATGGAAAAATAAATTGAAACAATTTTTTTTAAAAAAAGTTACTGCCAAGCATTATCAAATTTTGAGAATATATCAAAAATTAATGCCCAAAATCTCAACCGAATGCAACTTTGATACAAAAATATTTAAGCATTTCACATATTATCATTTCTTTATATTAGAATCCCAAAACCACCAAAATCTATTGTTAGAACACATTAGTTAAGCTAATGAATTCTATGAAAATCACAAACTATGCTTGATAATTATTCTTTTTTTTCCAAGTTGAATTCTTCACTGTGGGATGAAAATTTGATGATTCCATTATTGAATTCATAAAGAAAATTTACTTTTCAAAAAAAACATTCATAAAGAATTTTTTTAAAAAAAACGTAACACTAGGTCAAAGTAAAAGAAGAAAATATTCACTTGAGGAAAATGGCATGTAAATCATATGGACTAATTAATGTCAGTCAAAAAACTATCAAATCACTTGTATACATTGAAAAAATATTTTAGGGACATAAAAAACACCTAGTGGCATGCAAGTATAACGTTAATTTTGTGATAAATGCCTATAATAAATCATAAATATGATAACAATGTTTAGACAAAGTTTTGTATCAGCATGAGAAAAAAAGAATTTAATCTTATATGAAGGCAAAACTCACTACTTAGGAGGTGTTTGTGTATATAGAATTAAATATAAATGACTTAATGAGAATTTATTTTTCAATGAAAATTAAATTAGACTAAAATAAATTCAATGTAACAATATCTGTACACCTATCAAAATTAAACAAAATTAAAAATATAAACATTTGTGCACACATAAATTAAACAAAATTGAATTTATAGTATTCAATATAAAATAAATTCTTTTGATACAAATGTCTGAATTAGGTGAAATTGAAAGTACATTCACATACAAAAAAATCACTCTTGAAGTGATAAAGAGTGATTCTAAAATGAATATTAAATGAACAATATTTTTCGTACTTTAATCAAAGAGTTAGGAATTGATGGTGAACTAACATTTGATGTGATTATGATAAATTTAAGTTGTATTAATATTTGTATAGTGATATAATTTAAGTGTAAAATATAATTATTTAAAATATAAGAATGTTGATATAATTGAAAAACAATATCACAAAATAATGAAAGAAATGTATTGAAAAATAAGAATATTATCATAAAAATAAAAGTAATCCTGGAAATTAGAATGAGTGATAAGTGAATGAGACTTGAATTTCCTTTGATTTAATTTCACTAAATTCCAACAACACAAATACCCCCTTATTATCAATTAATTTCAAGTTTGACTTCACTTGATACTAGAGCTGATTTCTATTGTAAGTAATGCAAAATCTCATATCATTATAAAAGAAAAACACTCTAACCTTACATGAAGATAAAACCCATCACTAATTATCAATTAATTGTGAGTTAAACTTTAACTTAGACATCAAAATCAGTTCTCATTGTGTACATAGAAGAAAAAGAACCCACCACTCATATGCAATTAAGGTATGATTAGAATCAAATGACTCTACAGTATAAGATTGATTAGCTCCCTGTAATTTCCAAATGTGCCAGGCATTAAAAAAGGTCAGGGGGAATCAAAGGAAAGAGAGAAGAGTTCCAAATTGGATGTGGTTGCTCCATTCGGTGGACTTTCGAAAGGCCTCTTGACTTGTCTCAAGAACGTAAGGAATAAGCATGAGTTGTTATTGAATAAAAAGATCTGAAGTTGACTGGAGGGGGGCCAGAAGGATTCATTCAAAGTCCTTTGACTAATTAACCTCACCTAAGATTATAAGAACAAGAACCAGATGCAAACTCCAATTACTACACCCCTCACCTTGCTGAAAAATAATGTGATTTTACAATCATTCATTGTTGACATCAAGGGTAAAAATTGTTGCAAATATCAATATTTACATTTTCATGTTTCTATATTTAGTTCTAACTATTTCCACACCTAGCAATCACCCCAAACAATAAAGATGTTTACAGTCCACCCCTTCCATCTACCAAGTAATCCACAGCAAAATTCTCAAGAATGTAATCTAATAAATTTCTTGGTAAGACAATCAAATAAAATTGTTGACAATCAAAAACTACCAGTAAAATATATGAAGATTTGAAATTCAAAATTTGTTCAAACACCATTTAAATATTTAATGAGAATGCGTTTGACACTTCATGTTCTTTCTAAGGTTATTTCTAGATACAGACATCACATAACAAGTGTTTTTCATGACATCAAATTTAATTCTCATCATCCAAAAACTATACTAAAATTTCTTTTGGAACATACCATATTCCATCATGCGCTGAAATGGATGCTCTAATACGGCTTGCAAGCAAGAAAACTGGGTAAAAGTTGAAACTCGGCGATACCTACGCCTGACCTTTGAATGGTAAAACCAAGGGTAGTGGTCTTGATCAAACAAGGACGCAAAAATTGTCTACCTTGACTTTATTTTATCATGTCATTTGAATGGTCAAAAGAGGTTTGCAAGATGCACAGCTCATTCTCTTGGAATGAAACAGTAAAAGATTGAATTTTCAAAACAGACTGCTCATGGTATAATAAATCAAGTGCATGGTGTAAATTACTTGCTCGAGATTAGTCAATAGATTGCTAATGGTGACAGACCGCTCATGATGTATACTGAGGAGCTGGCAGGAAAGGGAAGGGAGCAACAGAAGCATAGGCAACAGGTGGGCGGACTTGCCTGTCAAATGAATATTCAATGGGCATATCATCCTGGCTATTGCCTTTAAGATTCCATGCACCTTCAAAAATTGTAGCCTCGTGTAGATTATCATCAGTAACAGGGATTGATTTTTTATTCTCGTTGGGCAGGCGATGCAACAGCAGTCCTGACATAAATACAGGAAGATAAAGTAGGCTGGCATGAAACATTTTCCTAGCATTTCCAGGGTTCCGATCACGAAGAAATTTTATGGCAGCAGCGGTCATGCCAAGCGTAAGGAGTGATGACTCATAAAAGACCCATTTCGATGAAATTCCCCCTGCAAGAAGATAGCAGACGATGACTAGAACTCCAATGAATGCAACAGAAAAAGAAACAATCATCAGTCAATTTCTTATTGTTGAAATCCCCACAATGGAATTCACACATTGAGTATTTGTTGTTTATCGTTCAGTTTCCTGCAATGGAAGAGATTCCAATCAAGGAGGGGCCATAAAATTACACATTCAAGAGAGAGAGGAATGGATGCCATAAATACTTTTCCTTGCCTTCTCTTGAGATCTATGTAATTAAATGAACACCCTATCCATAACTACAAAACATCGTACCTTTATTAATTCTCCAAAATACCCATAATGTAAATACAAAATACAAATTAATTTGTAATAAGCAATGGATACTGATTATTCTTCTGAACATAGAAATAAGCTTGGATTAGGAATAATGAATTGAAAATGGCAGTCTTGGATGATAATTGCATACAAATAGATTTATATTATTAAATATAAATTAATAATATAAATCACTATTCCACATTAGAAATTTGTGCTACTCATTATGTAGTAGCTACTTGTAGAAGATTAACCCCAATGAATAAGAACTATCTCTTGTATTTGTTTCTTCTACTATTTAACTTTTTCCCTAAAAAATAGTTATTGTGAACAATAAATTCAAATGGCAAAATTTGAAGAGTATGATTCAACTCACAATCATATGCTAGGTAGCCAAGAGGAAGCAAGTAAAGACAATTCCGTAGGGACACCAATGCAGTTCTCCGACCAGAAGCATCTGTTAGAGAGAACATGCGGAACCTGAATCAAGGAGCAAAGCAAAAAATGAGAAGTACACAGAGATAAAAAAGCTTTGCATAGTAGAAATGTTCATACCCTCCAGCAGAATAATCATTGCGACATAAATAGGCAAGAGCCATAAAATGAGGAATTTGCCAAAAGTACAAAGCTGCAGGAAGAATCATACTGTTGAGTGAAATTTCACCAGAAGCAGCCACCCACCTGAAAAGATTTAAGCATGTTAACATACCTATCAAATACCATCCATGTACTATTGGTTAGATGTCCATTATAGAATGAAAAGAACCAATATGAAACCATAAAAAATTTCTGAAAAGGGTAAGTCTTAAAAGATCGTCCAAAAGAATACAAGCAAATCAGAATAAGAGTGGCTGAGAAGATAGGTCAAGCAAGAAAAAAAGAAACCACAAAATAGAATGGTCACATGTCCCTAATGATTGTCAATTACTCTCTCTGTAATAGTAAACAGAAGAAGTGCCTGCTATCATAACTCATCCATCCTTCACAAATATTCTCCAATCAACCATTCCCTTAATTAGCCTCCAGTAATGAAGTCACGATCAACAATTGCATTGACCTTTCACTAGTGGTAGAAATGAAGCCATGATCCTTCAAAAACTCAAGCCATCTCTTTTTTTTGACTTTCAGATTCTTTTGCTAAAAGATGTACTTCAGGATTTGTTCATCAATATACACCTCAAACTTCTCCCTATAGATATATGTCATCATATCCTTAGAATGAAGAATATAGTTCTCAACTACAAATCATGAGTAAGATAATTACTTTCATGTATCTCTCCCTATTGAAACAAAAACTCCCAGAAGTTAACATCAAAACTGGTCAAAAGTCAACTACTTCAACAGCCAAAAATTTTCCTTATACTCCTAACTCCAAATGAATTCAACTCTCCTTGAAGTCAACTTGGCCAATGACAATGCAATCTTGGAAAAAAAAATCTTGTATAAACCTCCTTAGTAACTAGCAAAAGGAAATTCTATATTTTAGTTATTGCCCAAGCTATCTCCCATACCCTATAAAGTGTGTGCCCAGGCACAAAGACATAACTTTGGGTGCGTTTGTTTGTATTTGCTCCTAACTTCTGAAGTAGATTGAAGCTTTTTTTGGAATTGTGAAAATAAACACATTTTTTTTTATTAATGTGACAATTTCAGGAAACTAGAATACCAACTCCAACGTAGTTGATTTTTTACCTAACAGAGAAATTGTTCGTTCATAACTCCTTGAAATAGTAGTCATTCCTTAAAGCTCAAAAAACATAACTACCCTTGATGCATGTTGATTTCATAGGCAATTCAGGATTTTGGTTTTCTTTCTTTTTTTTGGAATTTTTGATTTTTCAGTTTTTCATTTTTCCTCTTTATTTTTCAAAATTTTTCGGATTTTGGTTTTTCTTCTTTGTTTAATTATTTTTGTAAGTGAACGTTGATTTTTTCACCTTCTGAAAATTTATTTATGAAAATTTTAGTTATTAAAATTTTTCTATGATTGAATTAGGAGTATTTGTCCAAGAGTAGTGTAATTTGGTTCAATATATTATAATTTTTGAAATTAAAAGTATTTCATTACAACTATTGAAAATCCTCGTGAGTTTGATTTGTATTTGTTGATATAATTCATTTGTATTTAAATATTTTTACCATTATAAAATTATAAAATTGAAACTTTACAAATATTTTTATTTATTTTTAAAAATATTTTTAATAAAATAGATTCTTAAAATATTGTTAGTAACATTTATCAAAAAAACTAGCCTTTAAAGGTAAAATTGAAACTTTCAAAAAGTTTCAGAAAAATACTGCTCCAATAAATAAACGCAACTTCTGAACTACCAATCCTTTCAAGCGCTGCTCTTTTAAGGCGCTACTACAGTATCTCTCTAGAAACTAAGAGTTGTATTTTAAAACTCAAACAAATGCCCTCTTTGTCACACCTTGGTTGTTCATCTCACCTTATCTACGAATTTATGAATAAAGTTGAAGGCAACATGACCATGGAGCAGCTCACCACTAAAAGGGCTCACTACCATGGACTAGCTTGACCTTTGGTAAAATTCCAACACCATTCTTAACCTCTACTTTAACCATCACTACCATAAGGTATGATATCCATTCCAATATCCCTTTAAAAACCCTAAATCCAAACAAAGCTCATCACCAAAGAAATGAATGTATGGATTCCTCGTATGTCTAGTGGTATTCCTACAAGTTGCATTCAAACCACCAAACCTCCACATGTTGGTCAAGCAGTTACACTATGTTCCCACTCTCTTAGTGCCATCTATCTCCCTCTTGTCCAATCCATATTTTTCTTTCAATCAGGACCACTTCATACCAAGACACACTTGAAATCTCATCAAGAGATCTCTCTCATAAATTTTGATCAACCAACTTGTCCTTACTTGCCATTGCATATCACAACAAAAATTTCCTGATGTCGCTATTGAGGGCACACCAAGCATTGTGTGAGACCCCCCACAATGCCACTCTTCCACCTGAAGGGCAACATCTTGCTTGATGTCAACTTTCCTAAGCATTGAGTTCAAAAGCCAACCAGTAATTACCATAAAGCAAGATTGAACTTGTAGTTGAGACCCCCCACAATGCCAACACCTCATCAATTTGTGGTAACTTGCCAATGTAATGTTCCAAACACAAAGAATCATATCAACTGATTTAATTACCACTATATCTCTTACACCACCCACTTCTTCATCTTCAAGAAAAACCTTTATTTTATTTCATGATGGCATCATAAGAAATTTAATGATTATAAATAGGAAACAAGTCAAATTCTAAAATGGTTGGTAAAAACTCAATCATTAGAATTGGTGAAGCAAATAAAATAACTAGACTATAATGAATTCGCAGGTCCATGATACTGGATTAACAATACAATGCAAGAGATGATAGTAGGAAGACCAAATAATCAACAATTATTTCACCCAAAATTATAAAAAATCAATATCTCCCAAGAAGGGAAGATCATTTGAAGATGAAATAATCAACAAATAATTCAGCTAGCATTATAGGGAAATGGCAATATTACCCAAGGAGTGGAGGAATGGCACCAACAACAGCCCCTACCCATGTATTTACTGGATGAATTTGTTTCAAGGGAGTGTAGATAAATGCATAAAGAGCCAAGTTAGAAGCTGCAAGCCCCGAAGCCAAAACATTTGCCTGTAATAACCTTGCCATTGAAGTTGCACGTTATTACTGGAACAAAATATTTTCTTCTAACACACACAAAAATCTGAGGTAATGAAACAGAGCAATTTATGAGGGAAAATCTTTATAAAAGGCAAGGTATACTAAAGAACAATTTATGGGGGATAGTGTCAAACAGAAACACATTGTTTGAAAGGATAAAACCCAAGTGAAGAACAAAAAAATGCTTAGTAGCTAATCACCTAGTGAAGAAAACTTGGCTTCACTCTTCATGGATATATTGCTCCAATAATAGGTTCAGAATTGAAGATTATCATGCCTTCTAATATAAGCTGTGTTTGTCACTCTTTTACTATGGTTTCTGTATATTTAGGAAAGATACAAAGAATCTATGTATAGAATATAAGCATAGTGATTACGAATTTCATCTGTCATGGCAATCCCCTACTCAGTGGAGCTAAGGTTCAAAATATGGAATAAAAAAGTGTTTCCATGACTCTAGCACCCATTCAGTTTTGTATGATTTAATCCCTCTTTGTCATGGCTCTGTATCCTTACATCTAAGGAATGGGAAATCTTTCTCCCATTACATGAATCAAATGTTTCATTTCATCCAGAAAAAGCCATTTCTTTCTCAACAATTTATTTGACATTTGATCCAATGGTATTCCACTAGATAGGAACAGATCCATTTAAGATGTCAATGAGCCTAGACAATAAGTCAATGTGTATTGGACACCTAGGGGCAGTTTGTACTTTTGGAAAATATGGGAAATGGTAAGAAATGATGAGAAATAATAAGTAAAATTCCTCATCATTTCTCATACTTTCCAAAAGCACAAACCCCCCCTCCTAGGCACTTAGGTGCCCATTTCAATATCTATTGTAATTTTGTATGCATGTATTATATATATTTATAAATATTAAATAATAATTATGTATACCCTTAGGTCTATCCTTTCCTAAATGACATTGTGATACATAAATAATCTTAAGATAACATCAAAATATGAAGTTTAATCATGCTAATACATAAAAAGGGCAAGCCCAATGTATGAAACCCCCACTAATGTGGGGTTTGGGCAGGGTGTCCAGTTGAATTATATGAATATATATTTCTATAATATACGACATTAAATAAAAAAATAATCTAAATCATAATCACATTATGTAAGGTTGGCAATATGAATCATTTTCTTTCATGTATTTCTATTCATAGTCAAATCGTCAGTTAAATTACATAAATTAAATTTTTTTTGACAACTCCTAGCCATATAGTTTTGGACCTTCCTAACCAAATATATGTGATTATATATTTCAATAAATTTGTGTGTTTTAGTAATATTCCTAACCAAATTAGTCTTTTTGATTAAATTACCTTTTTGATTCAATAGTTCTCGCTAAAATAAGTTATGATGCAATTTTTTATATATGGATGTTTGACATGTCATGCAATTAAACCACCATTTTTGTTTTTGCAAAATCAAACAAATTGCTAAATTTGTGTATTTTAGTAATATTCCATCAATATATATATATAAAAATAAGTTTTTCCAACAAAAGATCTGCTTAATTAAGAAAGAGCAAGGCAAGTAGCCAAGGCATAACCAATTCACACGTGGGTGCCTAGGGGCACACCTCAAAAAGTATGATTCAATGTCAAATTTTTGGCTGAGATTCAATGACAATGGAAATGAAACAATCAGTCATGAATAAAGTTTCAATAAGTTGGATCCAACAAGGATTTTCTTGTGAGAAATCTTCTTTAATTGAGAGTAAAGTTTAGAAAAATAATTATGTTTTAAAGTTACGAGAATAAAGACTTAAATGAAACATGTTGTGCATGCATAACCACATAATTCAACTAAATTTATCGTGCAAATTAGTCTTTTTGATTAAATTACCTTTTTAATTCAATAGTTCTCGCTAAAATAAGTTATGATGCAAGTTTTTATATATGTATGTTTGACATGTCATGCAATTATACCACCATTTTTGTTTTGCCAAATCAAAAAACAGCATATTCAAATTGGGGCATTTTATCCAACTTCAAAATCTCCACTATGTCATACTTTTATGTATTTCCTTGTCAAGATGTGCAAGGCATATTTTTACATTTTTGTAATGGTAACCACAAGAGTAACAATAACAAAAGGAATGGGGAAATCCTTGAGAGAATATACTGTAATACCTTCCATGCCAATAAAGATGTGCCAGAAATTCCAGAAAAGGATGCCCATGTAACAGCATGAGAGACTGTAATACGTCCAGACGGAAGTGGCCTCCATAAAGTTCTTTTCATTCTAGCATCATTTTGTATCTCAAAAATCTGAGGATTGATTTTATTTCAGTCATGAGGAAAAGTATAAAACATGGCACCAAGGAATAAAAATGAAGAATAACAAGTAACCAAAATAGATATTCTAAACATCAACATTTACATTACCATTATATTCAAGAAAGAAATTATAATACCATGTGAGTTCAATGACATCCTTGATGGGTTGACGTGGATAGAACTATCTATCAGATGTGCTAAATTCACATGGTCAAATCTTAAGAAGCAACACCTCCATGGTGAGTATTGACAAGATTTTAGTTGGACTAGATTGGGACAATGTCTACCCAAATTCTTGAACGTCAAGTTTGTCTAGAGTTAGTTCAAATCATGTTTCATTGATAGTAGATGAATCAGAATAGGGACCCAGAATGAAGCATTTTGGTTAGAACAAAATGGTTTTGATCAGAAGCTCATAGGCGTGTGGAAGCAAATAACTGATGAGGTAGCTTTAACTTTCCTGCCTATTTGGGGCCACGCTAGAAGGTTTTATGCAAACTTAAAGCTCTGAAACATCACTTGAAACTTTGAAAAAGCTCAAGATCTGAATAACTGGGGGATACAAACTTCAAGGCAATTTGATTGCAGATATGGATAGAGAAGAAGAAATAAATAGTAGCTATTAAAGGTTCACAAAGGGAGCATTGAACTTGGTCACAATTTCTAACCATTTCTCACTGATAAGGATACCATTCACAACCAAATTAATACCTACTTGCATCACTTAAGCAGGAAGGAGTCCTTGTTCTTTGAATTGCACAATCTTGACCTCCAGCAACATTCAAATGAACAAGATACAACATTGGAAGCCGAATTTTTCTATTGACAAGGTGTGCCATGATCTTTTCAATGGCTGGAGACAAAGCACCAAAACCTGCTAGGTTTCCAATATTGTTCTTTCATAGATTCTGGGACCTAGTCCAGGAAGACATCATGGCAATATTTTCAAAGTTATGACTTGGGATGGACAAATAAGACATTCAATACACTCATCCCCAAAAAGTTGAATACTGTGGATATGGAGAATTTTAGACCAATTATCCTCCACAAAGGTGATTACAAGATAGTTGTAAATTGCTTGGTTGAGAGATTGAAAATTGTTCTCCCAAAACTCATTGGAGACCAACAATCAGCATTTGTCAAGGGGTGACAAATACTGAATGGCTTTCTTATGACTTGTGAATGCATAGAAGCAAGACTTCACTAGAAGATAGGGTTGGCTTGGAAGCTTGATATGGAAAAAGCATATGATAGTGTGTTTCTTGGAGTTTCCAGGAGAAAATTATGTGTTACTTGAGATTTGGCATGAAATGGCAAGATTGGCTTAGATACTGTGTATTTTCAACTTCTTTCTCTGTCCTAGTTAATGGCTATCTGATTAGAGAATCAGGTTGTAGAGAGGAGCTTTGATAGAGAAACCCACTATCCCTCTTTCCATTCTCTTTGGCGGTAGAAAATTTAGGGAGGCTTTGTATTAAGGTGGAGTTCATGGACTGATTAGAGGCTTTAGGCCAACTAGAAGTGCAACAAGTGCGACTCTCCTACAGTATGTTGATAATGCTTCAGAATTTTGTGAGGCACATCAAGATCAAGTCAAGAATTACAATGTCTATTGGGTACTTTTGGCTTAATAATGAGCCCTAAGATAAATTTTGGTAAATATACCATGGTAGTATTACACTTTCAGAAGATCATTTGCAGTCAATGGAAAATTTTATGGGTTATAGAGTAGAGACTTTTCTCTAGATAACTAGGGTTACCACTGTAAGGGAAACATCTAAGAAGCAAGGATTGGCGGCCGATCATCAATAGATTTGAAATTAGATTGGGCTAAGAGATTTCTCTCATATGGGGAAAATGTCACTTTGATTTTTTCATTCCTTGTTAATCAACTGCTACATTATCTTGCAATGTTCAAGATTCTAGTGTCTTTCTAAACGTCTTAAATGAATCCAAAGATGTTTGCTATCGTGTGAGGGAAGAAGAGTGTAGTGCTCCAACTACCAATGAGTGGCATGGAAGAAAATTACTCTACCTAAGTGGGAAGGTGGTTTGGGCAAATGGAGCCTCCGATATATGAACCTAGTTGCTCCTAGTTAGTGGCATGGAAAAAAAATAGTCATCCTAGGTGAGGTGTTTTGGCATACAAAGCCTCCAATCTTTGGACTTAGCTTTGTTAGGTAAGTGGTTATCGTGGTTTCATAAATTAAGGGATAAATCAAGGTTGTGGATGGAGATTGTTAGGTAGAAATGGTTTGATGTTGGTAGAAGAGAGGGAGGGGCAGATGGGCCAAAAATGTCACTAGTGCATCGAGAGGGGTCTTGGAGGTAGACAAGGTTGTCCAATATAGGAGCAAGTTGATGATTGGGAATTGGGTAAATGTGAGCTTCTAGTGAGATAGATAGACGGATGGGGTGCCATTGAACAAGCCATATCTAACTTTGTTTGTCATTGTATGATCCACATTTGTGAGTGTTGCTATGTGCTATAAGCATTTCAAGGCAAGGATATTGTGGGATGTCTAATTTTTAAGGAACCTAAGTGATTCAAAATTCTTGAACCTTGTTTGCATGCTTTCTAATCTTCATTATCATGTTCTCCTCTAATTTTCACATAGAATCCATCACAAGTGTGGTAGTGCAGCAACAATAGCACTTTCACTATTAGTTCATTGCATTAGATAATGATATATTCAAGAATTAGACTTGGTGGATTGCAATATATATAGAGGAACAGGCTTCCTACAAAGGTTCAATTTTTGGTGTTGCAAGGAAGGCACAATGACATCCCAATAGAATGCTTTCTTAAAAGAAAAAGGCTTTTCTTGGCGTACATGTGCAGATTTTGTGGCATGTAGGAAGAAGATTACTTTTCTTGTCCTTCTTTGAATAGACATTGGTGCTAATGGTTGGGATGCGATGTCCTTGCATGTTGGATCATACATGAGTTTTGGGAGAAACAGTCTAACAAGATGAGGGTTGATGCCAATAAAAAGAAAATTTGGATTATTCTACTACATGCAATATGGCAGCGAAGATGGCTGGAAAGAAATTGCAGAGTGTTTCAAACATGCTGATGAGCATTTTTGGTCTTAAGTGATCTTTTTATGTCATTGAATTGGCAAGGTCTTGGAGGGCTCCAAGTACCATGAATGATGATGAAATCCAAACATGGAAACTTTGCCTAGTTCGTTCCAGTATACTTAATTTGTTGTACGAGCTTGCCTATGGCTTCTGTAGGCCGCTTGTTTTTCACAAATTTAATGAAATTTATCCATTTCCAATCAAAAACATTATCCACCAAGCAATCAAAAGCAAGTTCTCTGATTCACCTGATTCAAGGAGTTCGCCGATGCCGCAACCATCATAGTGCCGGCGCAAGTGTAGCAGAGATTGGCGAAATCTATGGAGCTGCTGCTACCCAGCACGTATCCCGTCCCCGAAGTTGCAACCACGAGCATGCTGAAAGATACTCAATTTACTATCAATATACAACGAATTACCGCCAGATGTTCAAAAAAGCACCAAATGAACATGTGATTAAACAAATCACCTCAGGCGAGCCTTGGAGAGCTCCCAGTAGCAGCGCCCGTAGTGTCGTGCGACGTCGATGATGTCATTGAACTTGCTTGGGACGACGACGGGACACTGAGGAGGACCGGTTTCTGGTGAAGCGGGGGAGGAAGAGGAGGGAGTGACGGCGGAAGTGGAGAGGATTCGGGATCCAGAGGGTGAAAGAAAATCCGAAGGCAAGTTCAGGGGATGGAGTCTGGAGGAGGAAGAAACGAACGCCACTCCTCCCTTCCTCCACATGGCCGGAACCCTAGGAACAAGGCCGCCGAAGAGGTGGAGCACGGCAACGACGGCTCTGCCAATTCACGATAGGACGGTCACATGACTTTTTTTCGGAACCGTGGACTACAATTTTATAAAAATAATATATCAAAGAAGAAATCGTGTCATTTTCAAGAAATTTGTATTTTTTAGAAATCAATTACTTCATTTGACCGTAGAAATTTTTGAAGTGATTTTTTTATTACAATTTCGTTACAAAAGATCCATCAATTTCATATTCTCTCATATATTATTTATAAAAAAAAACTTATATTCAACAAAAGATGTGTCTCTCTCCCTTTAGTCATTTTTAAAATGTGTAAACGATATAAGAATGTATAAACGGTAACAAAAATGTACAGACTAACTTTTCTATTTGAA
>JAMKPZ010008873.1:0-13200 GCA_024699675.1 Amphibolis antarctica | reverse complement strand
GTAGAGTTAGGGTTTTCCTTTTTGATGGGAAAAAATTTTCGTCCAGTGCATACATGCATAATGGGACGGTGTAATCGACCTTTGATTTTACCCAAAAAAAAGGAGGAAAAACCCAGAGAATCAAGCGAAGTCATCACAATTCTCGGAAACGGATCGACCACTTTGAGAAGCTGATACACCGCCGATCATGAAGCAGGGAATTAATAGATATATCCCGGCGGCCGACGCCGGCGCTGTGGGAGGACGAGGCCCCTCTCCTCTCAACGCCGGCCCGTGGTGCCCATATTTTTTATTCTTTTTGCCCTGCATGGAAAAGATGGTGACTGAGCTGTCTCCATTAATGCATTCATGTTACCATTCATGAATGCTAGCAGTGTTTGTCTGAACCTTTTCCGTAACTAGATTTTCAAGTCACCGTGTTTGAATTGATAGCTTAAGACAGCGTCCTTGGCACACCATCAATTTGGAAAGGTTTATGTTATAATCACTATTTTCTATTTGCAGTCATGCACCATCGTAATTGTGTTAGATCGATAGCTCCGTTTGCGTATTTTCCATCCCCAGCATGTCTGCTCGTCAATTTTCAGCGTGCAGCGCACTTTGGATTATTACCGTTGTAATTGTACGTAATGCTCTAAACCTGATGCGCTAGCTGCCATGCAGATTTAGTGAAAATTAATATATATGACTTCATTTGGTAAGTATTTTTTTACTTCAAAATTAAGAAAAAGTAGTTTCTTCAATTTTTTTTTATCAAATATCCTTTGAGAAAGTTACCTTAAGAATCTTTAATGTCATCGTTAAAAGTAATTTAAATAAAAGTCATACCAAAAGAAACCTATCTAAATCAACACATGCATTTTTCCATTAGAGGAAAACCTTTTTTTGAAAAAAAATAAATATACTTTATCATGTAATTTTTCAATTTATTGATTGAATTTAACTCCTGCAAATTGCGTGACATATATCCTGCTGCGTGTATTTTTAACAATTGTAAAAAATGTAAGAGCGTTTGAACAGTACTTGTTGAGTAGATTTACACAGAAAATATATACGATCATTTGACGTGGTCATCAAGAAATTATTAGCAAATTAAAATTTGATTTTTTTCACTTTTTATAGGTATTAACATGTAGTACGTAGTTAATTGAAGTTAAATATTAATTGTACCATTTTTTGAATAATAGCGTAAGAAATGAATCTAAGTAAATAAATGTCTGAGATTTAATGCAATTAATTAAGCACATTAAATTTATTATATTTTTATGATAATTAGGAGTAAAAAACGACCTGCCATATATCAAATATGGTAGTATGTATTGCGAAATGTACGGTGATACAGGAGCTATAAGGTGAAGAACTAATTAAAATTTCTGCTTTTTATAGAGGTGATGGTGATAATCTAAACTGAATATTAAATAAACACAGGTGATCATGTACTTTTGCTTGTTTCACGGTTGTATTTTTTATAATACCGTACTATTGAAACGTTAATTTTTGTCATGTACTTATTTTATAAATTTTTTGTTTTTTGGTAAATGCAAAAACAAGACCACATCATATATATACACATATATAAAAATCCCGATCATTTAACTCAACACTACGATTTTAATCTAACGGATGAGATTGGGTCTCGATTGATAATTTGCTAAGTAATTGAAAGAGCCTGATCTTTAATTTGTTCTGATGGTGGTGGTACCGAAGGCTTACGTTTGCTATCTTTTCCCGTCTTCACCGTCAAATTCCTTCTATAAAACCCTGGAAATTAAAATTAAGATGCAAAAAATTATATCATTATTGAAACTAAATTACAAAGATTATACCACGTACATACTGCTAAATTAAACTATTATTACTTTTGTTTTCAAAGATTTCACGGTGAGACATGACATCATCTTATATACGTATATATAGAAACATACACATATGTATACGTCTATATATGAATATGTATATATATGTGCATGTCACACTTATCGATCTCTTGGATATATGCTTATGATGCGTTGAATTAATTCCAGACAACGTACTCACAACTATATACGAGATAGGACATATGGTGTGCGTTTGTTTGCACGCTAAGAGATCGGCCTTATGCTGGGTGCGTGTGGGTGGAGTAGGAGCTAAGGTTACATCTGGACATGTGAAAATGGTAACTGCAACGGAGAGCTCTGAATATACGTTGATCTACGGTGGTTGGAGTAGTGAAAAGCTCCTTCCACTATGCAGTATTTCGTCGTTTATTTTCCAGTGTCACACACAATTTCAGTATTCCATGGTATTTGAAACCTTGAAGTTAGACTAACCAATCGGACTCTTAAGGTGTGACGAAGAGTTGTGTTGGGATGGTGGGCCTTCCCTTCACCTGCAGGGTGCGTACAGTTTTTTACATCCGACTGGTTTGAAGAATGGCGCGCATGTTCAATTGACGATGCATTGATTTTTATTAAATTGAATGACGCGCGCAGAAATTCATATGTATATTTCAACGCCTAAGCTCAGCTACCATGCTGACGTGAGAGCAACACGGATTGTGGACTTTGTTTGGAGTTGATTGCAGTTGACTTTAAAATTAACTTTAATTTTATTATTATTATATAATTTTTTATCACTTTAATTATCATATATTTTTAAGTTTATTTACGAAATTTAAAAACTAACTTTAATTTTAATTCTATCTTAACTCTTGAAGTTAACCGAACCTGAGGAGAACTTAGCTGGTTAGTAGACACCACAACTTCTGAAAGCACTCGTGGAAAACCTCCCTGGTTAGTTGCGGCACATCGACTTTTTAATAACGCTTTGCAACTCTTGTCAATTAATTAAGGTTAACATATATCTTGAAAATTACTCTTCATTGTTGCAAGAAAAATCTCATAATTGGCACCCCCACCCCACCTTCCGATGGGTTGAAACACGTGTCGGTCCCTCACCATCATACTATTCCCGGCCATCTTTCCCCATCACATCGTGTGTGCAATCATCAATTGGATACTACTTGCCGATGGTACCCAAATATTTTGTTTACGTGCAGCGCTGGATTTCAGCGATTTTTATCCAGTACGCTTCGGAGCTATATACATATATATATAGCCCCGGAGGTCTTCTTCTTTCCTCTTCGGTTAAAAAATATTTTTTTTAATTTTGTCATTGATAAGTTGTAGATTACATTTACGACTAAAATTCTTTTCAAAATTTATTATAACTTACACCTAACTATTTTTACACCTTTTTTCACAAATTATAATCATAATATGTGTGTGTGTGTGTGTGTAAATAAAAACAGAGAAAAGACACCTGATGCAATACAGCTCCGGAGCATGTTAGGACCTTGAGAGTGTCATCAACCAGCATCGTCCTCGATCGGTAATACACTTGCAAATACCGACCACCGTCGGGCGGCTTTCAGGGAAAAGGGTCCCATGATCTGCAACGTTTACTTGAGACGCGTGAATGAGCCCACCGTGAATGGCCTCACTGCAGATGTAGGGCCGATGCCTGCAAATTGGGCTTGGGGAGAGCCCACGACACGGGCCCACAGATGTTTGTTCCATTGGGCGAAAAACAAAGCCTGACGAATCCCATTTTACCGAATGGAGCACTAGGAGTTAAAACTGCAAACAGATTTTGGGCAGACAGAAAATGACCAGAAGCAAGATTCTCGTTTTCTAGTTAGACAAGATAAAATCGCTGCTCTAATGAGGTTATGCACTCCTGCACTGTTGCTGCTATCAGTGCAATAAAAAGGGAAATGCACGGCTGAAGTCTCTATCATCAGCACTAACAGCTGATGACATATGTGCTCCTTGGTTTCTCTAATTTAAATCTAGAAGAGAGGAATGTACGAGATTTGAAATCCAATAAAAAGAAAATCTCTGGTATCAGTGAAACTGACTTTTTTTAAAATAAAAAAAAACTGAAAAACTGAGTGTTGTTTGCGCAGAGTGTGCAGAGATGATGCAGCAGCTATTCTTTAAACAATTCATGATGACCCTGGAAAATGGAAAATTCAGATATCTGAAGATTCTAACTTTTGGGCATTTAAGGATGCTCTTGTGCCATGTGTTCGCCCTTCCAGTCACAAGAGTGGTAAATGAATCATCTACCTATTTGCTCTTGTACCGGGCTCTTCATCCACAACTAATGCCAGACTGGCACTAGTATGTATCTATCATCGACCCAAAAGAAAAACTCCTTATGGCTTATGTTCAGTTTAGAGAAGTGGTGATCAAAAAATGTTCAGATTATATTAAAGGTGATCGGGCAGCTTTTTGTTTGCAATAGATACAATAGCTGACAGCAGAAGCCTTTATTTAAAGCAACAGCAAAAGGTTGTAACACACCAATACAACACAGCTAAGCCCTTTGTTCAACATGAAAACAACCAGCAGAGGGTTTGCCATACTACCCTGCAAGTGGAGGATGGCTCTTGACTAAAATCAGCAATAAGAAAACAAATTCAAAAATAAAATATGTTTCGCTGCAATAATGAAAATAAAGCAACACGGAAAGCTGGGAACAACAGGGACCATATGAATGATTACAAGTTAACTTTTTTTACCTAAAGGTCAGCCCTTTCTAGTCACTCAGTATCCGGCAGCAAAAAGATCCCAGACAGAACCTTGAAGCTCGTGACAGCAAAGTTCATAAACCTCACAAACTGGTAAGCACCCAGAGTGTACAGCAGGTACAGCTAGACCAGCTCTTACAGTACTGGCACTTTCACCTAAGCAGACGAAATTGTAGTTAGGCGACATCATTTCAAGTGGCAAATTAAGGCATTTCTAAATTGTTAAAGGAAGACTGAAGATCCAAGTCATCCAACAAGTAAACCCTCAATTTAAAAATATATTATGAGTGTATTACTCGTTTTCATAATTGAAAAGGATGTGGATCCTGAACTTGGGAATCAATTGTTGAAATGTGAGATATCCTTAACTCAAAAATAATTAATGAGTGAAGAGGTGTCATATTATATGTATGCAACTTCTATCACAGTTTCGTAGTGTAAGACTATTGAGACGTTCTCTCATTCATCATATTTTTAAGTCTTATAAATGTTCTTACTTTTGAATCAGGTAGATGTATGAGGGCTTCAATCGTAGAAGACCATTTTCAATCTAATAAAATATTAAAATGTCAAAGAGTCAACTTAAAGACAAAACTAATTAGTCATAAATGAAGAGATGTATGCCTCATCCTACTTTTTAAATGTGAAACTAGTTCAATACCTACCAATAAGGAAGCCTCCCTTTTCTTTTCTCTTTTTGGAAGCCTCACTATGTACAAGATGAGCTAGTCAGGCATAGTAAGAACCACTTTATTTTATCATATGGGGCGCATTGAACTCTGGACCTGACCTTCCATAGGATCGAAGTCCATTTTTCAAGGAAAACCATCATCAACAATAATTGGTGAAGTGAACAGATAATGCAATTTTTTTTGGCAATTAACAGAATGCATTTAGTCTTCTTTTGACTTATAAGACTCTCGAGAAAAGAAAGTCCTAGATTTGAACTTTAGCGAAAACATCATCGCTATCAAAAAATGGTAGTAGGTAAAGTATCAAATAAATCACAAGATAGTCATGTAAAACAACACTTGCGCAAGAAAAATAGTGAAAGTTAGACAAGTTAATGGGTACTTGGATATCCATACACCTTAGGATTTAGATAAGTTTCTCTTCTCTCATTCAACATGTTACCAAAGTCATGGTTAAACTCTAATCACCTACACCAACACCCACCACCTCCACTAGCCCTCCTTTTCTTCCACTACCATCAACCCCACCTAGGACTTCTTCTGCTACCATTAGCCATTCCTAGGGCTTCTACTGCTATCACTGGCCCTTCCTTCTTAGGGCTTCTTCCACCATCGCTGGCCACAAAGGAGCTGCCAATCGTCATTACTAGCCACTTTCATGGCAATGCTGCCAGTCTCTTTCAAGGGTTCCACCACCACCGCATGCCCCTTCCAAGGGCTTCCCTACCGTTGTTAGCCCTTTCAAGGGCCCCCGAGTGTTGCAAGTCCCCAAGTGGGGTGGGGGGTTCCTACAAGCCAACCCACACTTTTATAGGAATCATCCACCCCTATCCTTTCTTCCTACTAAAACAGGGATTAACTGATTGCCCTCCAACTGGTTGCCTACTTCCGTAACACTTACCTCTTTGCAGAAATACACCTAGAATTGCCCTATTCTAACTGCTAGTAATACTACCATGGCCTCCTCCAAACCCTTGGTGAATGATAACAATTTGAAATTTTTTAGTGGCACATTTGTTAAACCGAACAGACAAAATTATTTGATTTCGGATCAATCCTTTCAAGTTACTCAATGCACATAGAAAACTTCATCACCTTACACAAGAATCTCTCGATGTTAAAGACCTCAAGTATGATGACAGGCATACTAATGATTGTATAGAAATCATATGGATGACAAATAGTGCAGAACAAGATATTGCAAGAGGTGTTATTATGCTCTCACTTGTTAAGAAAATATGAGATGTAATTGTTACTTGTTGGAGGTGCATGCCCATGATTTACAACAATAGTCTCCATAAGACCTAAATACTCTTATCTCTTGCATGATACTAAAGTAAAAGTCTTATCCCTATAATGTGAGACATTATTATTTGAGTTAATGAAAATTCGACGGTAACTGGGGAAACCAGATTTTCACGGATTTGCTAGTATTTGACTTTTATAATATAAAAAATAAAAAAAGCATAAGTTCATTCGTTGTTCTTGTTAAGATACAAATTCCAAACATTCAACATAATTCCTAATTTTCCTTTTTAGCTATATTTATTAAGATTTTGAATTTCCTAAGCCAAAAAATTATACAATATTATATACCATAGACGATGATCCCATGCAATGCCTACTTTACAGTTCTACGATTCCATGGAACTTAATGGCCTCAGTTAAACCCACCAAACTAAAATGCTAAAACTATAGTTTTATGGAAGTGCGTCTATTTTATTTATAGACGCACACTACCCTTTTTCCCTCTTAAAAAAAAATTCAGGACTAAGTATATCATGTTCTGCCAACAGTATTGAATTTAGCTATTATCGAACATGAGCAATGTAGGAATGACATTCAGTAAATATTTTCAATTAAACATGTATAAATAACAGCTTGCTTACTTACAAGCAATTTAAACAAAAATTTGACCGTAAAGGTTTGATTAATAGGTTAATTTACCCGGGATATATACTATTATTTCCTCATGCTACATTGCATTTTGTCAATAATGTTAAGGATGCATGTTTGTATTTTGGAGCTTTGGCTTTACCTTTTTGTTTGTTTGTGGAACTGACTAATAATATGTATTAGTCAATAAAATGGTTAACAATGTTGAGCAATTCACAATACTATTGGGGCCTTTTTTAATTGCATCTAACAACACGATAATTTCAATCTATTCTTCATACGTAACACTGGAAAGGCATAAAAGCATGTAATGCCATCCATAGCAAAAATAATATCAGCAACGATGTATATGCACAAGAAATGCTGATTTGGCCCGCAACAAAACTTGTTCGTATGCTAATGGTATAAACAAATCACCCCAAGGATATCTGGTATGTAAAGAAAACAAGTTCGATAAGTCCAATGAGCAAAACATAACGAAAAAGTGAATAATCAACTCAGTTGTATTCATTTTAAAAAAACCTCAGTTTTATAGAGCCGAAGACGGACCAGAGGTTTCAGAAAGTAGTGTGAACGTCAATCGTCGTTGGCCTTCAATCGTTTTCTAAATCTGACAAACACACAGAAATAATCGCTTAACAACATTATCCTTAAACTCCACAAAGTTGGTGACCATAAATACTGAGGCATTTTATATATGAAACTTTCTTCTGCATCCTATCCTAAGTGAAATCACGGAGGAACCAGACGGCACTCCCGTCATCAGCAGCGTTATCCTTCTACTCCAGAAATTTGAACAGCACATTCATCTCCCGCAGAGTCCAAGAACAACTCCTGCAGAATACCAAGAATTCGATAAACTGACAACACAAAATTCGCATGATTCACCGAAATAAGGCAGAAATCGTGAGCGAACCTCGGGTTGATGCAACACGAAGATTCAAAATGGAAACCAGGACAGACAGAACTATAGCAGGAGAGTGGTAGAGGAGGAGATTTGAATCAAACCAGGCAACGAAAGATGGAATGTAGTGGAGACGATGCCGCCGGAGGGGAAGAAGCAATTCGCAGAGGATAGAACTGCAGAAAACATGTGAGCAAGGAAGCTTTTCCACTAATGAGCCACGTTCGGACCATGCCGTCATGGGCCTCTGAATATGGCCCACCACGCTGTCCGCTACCGACTTTGCGAAATAAGTCAAATAACATTCAAATAGATTTCTTTTTAGCGTGATTATGGCATGTTTATGTAATTAAAGATTAACGAAAGAAAAAATTAGGAATCTGAGGGCATTTCTGAAAGATGGAAAGTGGATATTGTTTTTTTTTACTTTATTGATATTTGTGTTGATTTCGGCATTTAAAAGAATCTAAAATTTAGATGTTTATATTTATGTCAAAACATTTAAACAAAAATAATGAAATACCAGGAAATAATTATATTCGTGTTTACATTTGTACTTTCTCAAAGTCCACAAACACAAAAACAAAGCCAATATTTACTCTCCATTACTTAGCTTTTTGTCACTTTCAAGGTGTACAAATGGTTCGTTAATTATAATATTCGCTTTTACTATCTTTAATAAATTTTAACATGTTTATTTATTTATATTCTTCTCTCATAATTGATATTTTCTCTAAAACTAATCATTCTTTTGAATATAAATGTATAAAGAAGAAAATAATATGAAATCAAAATATAACTTTTCAGTAACTTGGTTTGATGCAACCATTCGTTCTGTTTGAGAGGAATTTTTTTTTTTTTTTTTTTTGGGGGTGGGGGGGTGGGTGAATCTTGATGTGATATGATTTGAACATATAATAAATCATCAAATTTGAATTTTAAATGAAAATATATTCTAACCAAAATCCAAAACAATTATTTGTAATGAAGTCATCAAATAATCTTCTATATCCTTCAAAATCCGTCAACTAAACCTTCAACCCTCTAATTTTAAAAAATTTGAAATTACCGTAGAATCAGTGTAATAACCTTGGAGTGAAGCTCAGTCAAACTATCACAGGATATGGTAGTAATACATCAATACATGCTTGAATTTTTGATACAAGAAATTATTATTGAATTTCGGGAAAGCCCACGACAGTTCCCAAATCCCAAAAAAATTTATCGAGTAAACACCGTTATACCGACTAACTGGACAAAATAATTCGCTTTTGAATCTCAGCAAATGTCTTCAAATCAGTTCCCCAAAGCCTGCACAAATCGACTCACTTGAAAATTATGTAAGCATCATGCGTCCCTGAAATGGGAAGTGTGCGGCTCATGGCCAAACAACTAAAATGCTGATGAAGTCCAGCATTAAAAATGTACTTCGATCTTCAAAATATTGATTGAAAATATTTTTTGGGTAACAAAAGGCAAAATAATGACAAATTACTGATCAGCTTGAGAAATGGAATGCAGACATACCAGCACTCAATGCCCACCAAATTGGCACCTAGTTTATCAGCCTTTTCATCGTCTCCAACATGGACTGCTCTGCTAGCCTCAACACGAATTTGATCTACAAAATGACCAAACAAGCATATGAAATCTGGTAGAGGGGTGACCATAATGAATCCACGACGTTACCCTGCAAAGGAAATCTCATAAAGAGCAAAAAGTTCTTACTGCCATCGTTCACTAGAATGTATAAAAAGTTCTTAGAGAAAATATAATATGCATATATGAATAGCTGATTGTCAATTACACATCATAATAATTCACGTATGTCTTCATTACAGCATCTTAATTATATGAATATGGTTATCAAATTATAGATATACCATATATAATAAATTAAATAAAAGAATAGGGTCATGTGAATCATCGTACAACCATGTACCTCATCTATTTCTGTCCATCGGTAATTTTTCCATTAAAACATATAATTTACAGCTTTTTTGCTATTTTTGATGAAGAAATTTTTGATCCCACTCTACCAGTATCACCTAAATCTGTTAATTTTCCTTTCCTTCAGTGTATCTATATGGCTTTCAAGGATATAACCAAAATATTCAAGATGATTTTCCTCTAGTCTCCTTCAGTAAGATACTACAATTTAAAATTTGGAGATTGTTCCACAAGTGATCAAAGCACTCAATGTTAGCAATAGAGATAAACCTCTAACACGCAACCATAAATGTACCAACAACTAAGAAAATTGAAGTTGAATGTAGAGAATAATGTCAATTGTATGCACTTGCAGCATCCTGGCTTCAGATGTTAAAGCAACAAAAAAATACCAAAACAAAAACAAAAAAATGAAAGTGGTTGGCACATTAATGGCACCATACCTAAGGAAACTTTGAAAATCCCTGCATCAGGCTTCTCATACCCAACCTCTGAAGATACAATAATGGCATCGAATCTTACAGACAGATGAGACAAGAATGTTACGTCCAATATAAAAAAGAAAACACATACAACATAACAACTTGATAACCATGTAACACCTATTTTATCACAGGACTAGCAAGAAGTTTCATTTAATGAATCCCAAATGATAAGAGTGATGTATTTTGTCCTTTAAACTTTGAGCACACTTTGTTTTTGAATTTCTGTTTGTTATGACTTCTTTGCCCAGGCCTTTGTCAATTAAAAACTGGGGTTGATGAAATCTGTCCCATAATCCTATTTGTCCTGACGTCCTAGTGCATATAAAGAACAATAAGCACAATTGATACAACCACACACAACTCATGATTCCTACTTGTTTAAGAGTAATCTCCATAAGAGTCATTTTCAGTAAGTTATCAGCACTTCTAAATTCAGTTTGATCTTTCTCTATTTGCCAAGTGCCGACTTCACCAAAGATATACCATATTACCATGGCAGGCTGAACAGCTTCTCACACTTGTGTTCAACTTCACTCTAGCATCAATATCTAAATTTCTATCTCCATATTCTTTCATAATATTATGTTGCAATTCAGATCAAATCTTGCCGCTGAGAATTTTTCATTCTCATGCAGTCCATTCACAATTTTGACATACTTTACCGAAGAACTGCCATCCAATAACTCTATTATATAACAATGATGAAAAGCTTGGGCTTCGCAAGCATCTCAGGGAAAAATCCAAGTAAATTCTTTCTTACACAACTGAAAGGCTTTTACCAATCAATCTTTTCACATGAACTAGTGTAACACTTGATGATTCGGTAAGCACAATGTAAAAGCCATAGCTTCCTATTATTGTTTCCATTGGCAGTTAGTTATTGAACTCAAATATTTTAATAGCTAAACATGTTTACACAAGCAAGGATGTCTCTGCTGATAAATGGAATAAGTTGCACTTTTAAGATTTCCAGCTTCCAATAATTTCAGTGCTTGCATGGTGCAAATGTGCATGCAATTTAAAACACCGGCTCAATTATGCAGTTAGCTAACATCAATACTTACAGATCATAAACATTTAGGTCTTTAAGAAGCTTGCGCAAGCGTGTATCAAAATTAGAAACAACCGCCAACCTGACTGTGAGAAAAATTTGCTAGGTTAGAGAAGAAATCAAATGCACAACTAAATGCGCCAGCATTTCAAATAACTGACAGAGAAATTCACTTATCCAACACAACCTCCGGCAAGCTTCAGGTGCTGCATGGTCTCATAGGCCCCAACCGGAAGCTTCCATGCATCACCTTTTGCAAAGTACTGACAAAGAAGGCAAGGCAAAGCAACAAATTCAACAAGTGGATATACAACCATCTCACTATAAAATCCAATAACGGACCACACGCGGAGCACCTCGTACACTTCTTCAAAATAGTCCTGCCGAGAGCAACCAGTGGCTTCGGAAACCACGAGCCTCCAGAACGGCCGTCCATCACCCTGTCGTTCCACATTAACAACATGAGCAGCAACAACGCAATTAGCATTCAAAAAAATCGCACACCACCTGGTATCTGAGCTTCCCGGACCACGGCGCGGAAAATGCCCTTTTGAACCCCTGCTTGATCTCACTCCGTGTTGCATTCACTCCTGTCAAGGAGAAGAACAAAACAAAAAAACATCTAGGTTTTCAATGTTAACAAGGCAAGCAGAAACGGGGAGGTTTTGGAGGAATCGGTACCGTATTTTCTCCCGATGGAGGCGTAGGTGTCTTCCACGGGCTTCGCCAGCTCCAGGAGCGTGCCGCCGGCGTCCAGCAGCAGGGCCTGGTACGCTAGAGCAGGTGATGACCTGCCGGCTAAGCACGGCATTCCTGTTAGAAAGTGAGAGAGAAGAGAGAAATAGAAGGGGCCCTGGAGTCTGAGCTCTGACCCGTGTGGGTAGACATCGCCGACGAGGAAGGAAGGGAGAGGATCGAGGCAGGTGGGAAGAGGAATCTCTTCCACGAGAGCGCTAGGGAGGAATGGCGGTACCTCAGCATCCGGCACGACTCCATCGACCTGATTGCAAATGGGAGGTTTTACTAGTCAATTTTTCGTCTTATATGTTGCTGTCCGCAAAAATTACTCAATGATATTGGTGGAATATTTTTGAAGTAAAAAAAATTAACGAGTAACATCGAAGTGATATTTTAACTGTTGATGAATTTTTATTAAAATTTATGACTTAAAGCGAGTAATTAACAAAGTAAGATATAAAAATAATCTTTAGATCAGGCCGGCAGCCGGCTCACCGTAGGATTGAGCGTAGCACACCGCGTGGCCGTGGAGTTGTGATCGGTTTTTCTGCTGCAAGTGTAATTTACTTTTTGTTAGTTTCATTTGTTATTTCTTCTCACGGAGGATTTGTTTCTAGTGTATTTGTTATTATTTACTAAGGTGTTTAACACACAAAATACACCATTATTCACGCTTGACACTCGGCAAATACTTTATTTCACAATCCATCAAATCCTATTGAAGTTAACAATGAAGAAAGAATCACTTGCCGTCTCATCTTATCCACGGAAGTTGGATCATCTTGAGTTCCACCAAAAAATCTTTGTTGGATATGATTAGTGATTTAAGAGAGATACAACGCGGATTAGTGATCTTTTTGTTTTCCGTTAGACAGTTTAATTGCTTTCATTGTTACCTACAATATCCATAT
>JAMKPZ010008872.1:0-11295 GCA_024699675.1 Amphibolis antarctica | reverse complement strand
CTCTGGGTATGTAAACTCTTGTTCGACAAAATTTCCTTCTTGAAATCTGCTCTCTTCTGATATTTATATTTCCTATCACTGCAGCCAAAAACATTGCATTTGGGCCATTCATTATCATAGTTATCAGGGCATCAAGGCGACGCCTTGGCATTCAAATTAGTATTTTGTTTTAATTTTTAAACTTTATTTTATATATATATATTGGGTGTGTGTGTGATGCATCAACATTTTCATTATCATGGGTTATGAACAACTAAAATATGGGTGCCTTGAGGTTGAAATTTCAGTACTTTTAAAGATTCAGCTTTTTAAGGAAAATGATGTTAAACGCCAATGATATACTGAAACCTTACAAGATTGATAACTAGATCCGATCAGGCTCTGGTTAACAAGTAAGCAGTCAAAAAGGTATGGCTTTCTTCTAGACGATAACATATCACCCTTGTGGGCCTAGGCGGCATCTACACTCCCTCCTTAATAACTATGTTCATGACCGATTGATATCAACTGAACTATCACCACATGCATACCTTCTTGTGTCAATGCTCTGATTTTATCCTCGAGAGCATTGTGTTTTAAGCTACATTGTTACTTGAGTGAAAATCATATCCCTTGTTTTCATCACTTCTTTGTACATGTATTTTCTCTTGTTCTGGATGAAAATCCTGTTTTTTCATCAGAAATTCAGACATTTCTATAACTGATCCTTCATCTTTTTTGGAAGCATTGCCATGTATGTGTTGGGAGTTTTGGCTTGTCGGCCACTTCAGTTTGAATATCAGAAGAAAAAAAAAAACTACTTAGTGTTTGGGCTTTGTATAAATTTCAAAGTTTGACTATTAACAGATGCTTGATTTCACCAATAGTAGATAATGTAGTCCGTACTTGGTCTTTTGTTTTCTAATGAAATCTATGAGAGGTGAATGTCTTGAATTGGAGTGCAAGCAAAAAATAATATTAATATTGAGAAGGAAAATATTATAAAAAACAGGTGTTTTATTTAATTCAACTCAATGGTGCTTAGTCTACCTAATAGACAGATCCTGTTAAGCAAGTGCCAGTAGTTTATGCACTCTCATTTAGAATGGTCATCCAGCTAATGAACAGAAAATGATCTCTTGGCTCGTCATTCAACCTTTGTTTGGTAGTATCTTTTTTAACTTTGAGAGTAAGAAAAAATATTTTTATATCAAATGGAGAAAAATTTCGTCTACAAAATGAAATAAGATGGTAGTAGTCACTTATTAAATCATTGATAGTTGATTTTACAAAAGAAAGGTTTTTCTGTTTATGTTATTATTATTGTTATTATTTTTATGTCGGTAGTCAGCTGTTTAAATTCAAACCCAATAGTTTTTGACTTTTTTCCAGAAGAGGGCATACGCTTGATGCTCTATTTGTTGCCTTTGTGATTTCTATGCTTCCTGATGTGTTTACGAAAGAGGAAAAATTTCTGCTCAGACGATTTTCTGTTCTTTTCAGGACAATTGCTTCTCAGTTGACTAGATCCAAATTGTTGAACCTTGCATCTGTAATTTACTAATTTTGTCCTTAATTAAAATTACGTTGGAATTGAAAACTCCACAAGAAAATCCTTGTTCAACACTGTCAACTGTAATAATAAAAAATTCAGGGTTTGAGTCAGTTTTACGATTTATTTCTTAATCGTCCCACTTCTCTTAGATTTTCATTAATTTTTAAAATTACTTTTAACATCATTATTATTGTATAAATTTTAATATATATATATTTATTAATTTAATTATTATATATATGTAATTTTATTTACGAAATTAATTTTAATTTTAACTTTATATAACTTAACTGATAGGAGCTGACCTTAATTTTATGTTGCTTGAATTTTACACTTAGAATAATGGTGGTGTTTGTTCTACTGTTCTTTTCCGTAAACAGAAATACTTGTATTTTGTCAGGAGTAACATTTATGATATCAAATTGATTAATATTTATTTTCATGGTATTCCATCCTTCATTACTTTTTATGTCAGACTCACATGTGGAAAACTCGATTACAAGGCTGGCGGCGCATGATACCTGCATTAATTGAAAACTTGAATCACATGGAATGCAAAGATGTAGCTTTTAGATTCACGGAGGTATGGCTTTTAATTAAAATTGTGCTAAACATATTTACGTAAAGATTCCTAACATTACTAATTTGTCCCATGTAATCTATAATTCTTTACTTTTAAACTCAGGGAAAAATGAATCTCTATCGGCTTGACTTAATTACTCGGCGTTAATCGACGGTCAAAAATTCTCACCAAAAATAAATTATTGGTAGAGGACAGACGATTTCATCGTGATTGAACTTGAAACCTTAAGATTTAATAAAAAAATTTGTAATCACTAAAATACTTTAATAGTTTATTTAAATATACTTAATGTTAAAATTTAATGAGATCTCTTAAAGTACATTCATTTCAATTTTAAAATACAATTATTTGGAAGAAGGGATTATAATTTAAAAGTACATTTATTTTAAACATTTAAAAGAGTGAGTTGTAGTTTAAAAAATACATTTGCTTCGGTTTTAAAGTATAAGTGTTGGAAAGAAAAAGTTATTTAAGAATTACGTTTATTTGTTGAAATAATAAATTTTATGAAGTTTTAATTTTACCTTTGAATAGTTTTTTTTAATGTAATGTAATTAAAATTTATTTGAATATAATAAATATGTAAAAGAAAATTGTTATTTATAAGTAAATATAATTTTTTTTAAAAAATTTAAAATCAAAATTTTTGTAATTTTACAATACTTCTATTTTTAAATATAATTTTTATGTAATATTTTTAATTTCTTTCTTTCTTTTTTTCATTTGTTTGACACTTTATTTTCTCATCTGCTACCTTTTTTATATGAGAAAAAGGGATGAAAGCAAAATTTTCATGCAAAAGTTTCGTTATGTTTTTGAAAAATGAAGTATGCTTATTTTTATTTACTTACATTACTTTAAAAATCATTCTAATTCACTTTAAAAGATAAGAATAGTCAATAGATGTAAATAAATGTATTTTTAAAATCTTGAATTTAAAATTTTTAAAAGTAATAAAAAAATTTTAAAAAATATTTGAATAAATTTTCTTGAAAATTAAATCCTGAAAACGAGGTAAAAACGACAAGAATGATGCAGGACACGACAGGCTTTTCGGCAATTCAGAAGGCTGACCGCTGAAGACGCCGAGCGGCATCCCTCTCGGCGCGCTCTGAAGATTCGCGTCGTCAGTAAAACACACATCTCGGCCGTTCGTGTCCTGACATCACAGTCGACTGTAGTGGATTCTGCCTTTGCGCTAGGGTTCAGGGAATCCCACCGGCAGGGGGGAAAACTATGGAGGCGGAGGAAGGAGTGCCTGATCGACATCGTCGTCGTCATCATTTTTAGGTCTAGACCGATGCCGAGGTACCGGGACTTACCGTCTCATGATAACAAGCCCCACTTCTTCAAGATCTTCTTCCCGGAGCTCACCGGCGAGGAGCTGGTACGCCGATCCATCCACCTTTCTTCTTCGTGCTGCCCTTGGTTGCCAAGCCGTCTTGATAAATGTTGATGATGTTTTCCGTCCGTCATAGTGTGGCTGCTTCTCCTTTGCAGAAGCTGATGCGTTGCATTACTAACAAAAAGTGGTTGGGATAGATTAACTAACTAGTTAGGACGGTTTTGTTTCCTCTTATGCAAATTACATAAATTTTAATTTATTTTGAAAATCTTAATCAAAGTAGTCTACCTTTTTAGTTTTTTTTTTAAATCAATTATTTCTTCTCTTCCACTTCCTTTACTCAGTGAAGCTACTGTACATGACTTTCCTAAAATGTTTCACGTAATCCTTTTAATCAATACAATTAATTCCTGTATTCTTTCTTTTAACTAGTTATCTTTAAATATCATTTTACGTTATTTTTTAGATTCTACCACTTGATTCTTGGATTCTTATATACTTTCATTTTTCTCTTTCTAATCTTGATTTTAACATTTAATACGAAAAAGTTATGTTATGTAGTTAATTTTTCTTCCAGAATAATTTTATAATTTTTACACATTTTTTATCTATTACATAAAAAATCTGTTTGATTAGCATTTGAACTACTTCTAAATGTAATGAAAAGTTTCTCTCTTTTTTAAAAATAAGTGTTAGCTACTAAAAGGTTGTGAACTACGTTGAAGTCTAAAAGTGAATTTCACTCTTCATTTCCATTATCAAAACCATATCTTCTCTGGTTTCTTTTGTATTCTGTAATTTTCTTTCCTACATGACCATTTACATCCCCTCTAAAAAGAGTTTTTCATTAGTAAATAAACCATGAATTACATTGTCTAAATCTTCCCGAAATTTCTATTTCGTAGTTTCTCCTAAATCTATTTACGGAACATATGCATTAATTATAATTATATTAAGTATTTCATTTCCTGTCACAAGCTTAATTGTTAAGCTATTACAGTTGGTTGACAATCAAGTTTGTTATTTTCTTAACAACCAAAGAGTTATGTTTCTAAAGACGTTCTGTTCATGATTTTAATCATTTCTTTTTGGGAACTGTCTTGCGTATCTGCAGAGGATTCCACCAGCATTCTTCAAACACATTTACGTTGAATCCCATGGAATGGTTCTTCTGACGGGTCCAAGTGCGAATGTCTGGAATGTTGAATTGGTCAGGGATGCTAGAGGAATGTCTTTGCAGAGTGGTTGGAAGGATTTTGTTGCTGATAACTTCATATCGCCCAGTGACTTCTTGTTATTTAGATATGAAGGGGATTTGTGTTTCACCGTAATGATATTTGACTTAACTGCTTGTGAGAAGGAAGCAGCATTCCTTGCCACACCATCACGGGATGTTAGGCCTCTTAGAGGTAATTTAAGAGCTTGCAGGTCTCATGGAGGGACTGATTATTTCTCTTAATAAAATTTCCCATGTCATGGTAGATGGTGGAACTTTGGCAATTACTGATGAATTATATTCCAGGAAGCTCCACAATGGATCAGGTTAGACATCTCCTTCTGAAGAATTATGAGGTTTTGAAGGATTTAAATTCCATTCTACAACTTATGTATGCTTATCTATGCAATCAATACGTGGATATGTATACTCACCTTCTAAATATGTTATATCAACACCAGTGTCGCTCATCAAGGAAGAAGATGTGGAGCTTCCTCTAACATTTAACCTGCCAAAAGTTTCTGGGGGAATTTCAAAGGAAAGCTATACAGTTCATGAGCTGCAAAAGACGATTTATAGGAAAACCCCTGCAAAACAGTCATTCAAAAGACAGTATAGCCCATATGGCAGACAAGGTGAGCTGCAGTTTAAAGCACGGATAGAATTAATTTTGAAGCATTTCTATGATGTTTATGGTCTTTGTGCTGCATTGGGTGATTATTCCATGATTCGGGATTTATGTATTATTTGCTTCAGGAAAGGAAACACTGCACTTTATTGATAAAAGACTTACCATGTATGCAGTAACCATTAAGGCCCGCATGGCAAATATTGCATCAAGACGGCGGTCTGTTACAGAGGAAGAGATCAAAAAGGCATATGAAGCAGCAATCTCCTTTCAGTCAGATAATCCCACTGCTTTGGTTGTAATGCAGAGCTCATACGTATACTATGGATTTTATGTGGTATCTTTTTACTATCTACCTATTAACAATATACAGAAAGAAGAGTGTAGTTTTTGGTACGTAAATTATAGGCGAGCTGTTTACATGTAGGGTCCATGTAATGAGATGTCCCTTTATTATATTTTGAAAGATAGATAGGGTGATTATCGTTAAATAAATTCATAAACATCCAAGAAGCTAGTGTTACTTTATTTGATTAATATTCATGGTAAATTTGTAAGATTCTTGTTTTGGGTATGTGATAGCAAGGTAAATTCTATATCTTCATACACATTTAACTTTCTTCTTTTGGTGCACATAGAATCTTCCAATCTCTTTTGTAAGGGACCATCTTCCGAAGGATACTCAAAATGTTAAGTTATGGAATGCCAATGAAGAGTCATGGACCGTAAACTATATATACTACAATGGGCGTGGCGGTTTTAGTGCTCACTGGGGTGCATTTGCTCAAGCAAATAAGCTGGAGAGGGATGATGTTTGTGTCTTTGAGCTCATTGACAAAAATGAGATGAGGGTTCACATCTTTAGAGTGGTTGAACTTACCTCATTGGTGCGTATTTATCCTGTAGTGGTTGAAAAATCAATGACTTGACATGAATTGCATAAAAGGAAAATTGGGATAGACTTTGTTTTCGCTTTACCTGAATTTTTGCATGAAACATGCATGCTGTATGTTCTATCTTCAAGCTGCACCATGCCTTTTACTTTGATGGGGAACTACTGATCTATTGGAACTTGGAATTTGTGGCTTCGTAGCTGTAATGCATCTTTTTCTTAATTCCAATCATAGCCCAGAAAACATGGGCCTCAGTCGTTTGTTTTAAAAGAGCTCTAATCATGGTTGATACACACTTTGCTTGAGAAATCATGGCTCTCTTTTTTCCCAGCTTTCCATCCATGATTTCCTTAGGTTTATACACTAATATCAGTAAATGGATGCTTTGGAATTTATAAATTTGCCGTGCTCACGAATTTGAATTTCAGTCTCAGGAGCTGCAGACAAGTTGTGCTTCTCTAGTTGGACAGAGTAGTAGCTTCTTCCAAAGCAGTGACACTGAAAATGGTAGTCTTTCAAAGAAGCTGGAGGGTAAGTTTGTTGTTTTCTAATTATAGTATCATATGGCATCTGAATTTCAACCAGCTTCATATCATGGTTTATGCACAATTTCAGTTTTGGACCAAAAGCTTCACGCAGAAACTGCAATATCCCTCCCATCGAAGAAACCACATTTTGCAGTTACCTTGAAGCATTATAATCTAGCTTCCTCCAAGAAGACATATTTGGTGTGTTGGGTACTAGTGATTTATCTTGGTAACTGTTTAGGAATTTTCATTGTCAATGGAAAAAAAATGGACCGTGGCATGATAGTAACCTGCCTTTCTATTATTATTCTGAGAATGATATATATGCTACCTCTTAATTACTGTTTTATAATTGTTTATTCTTTTGATTTCATTGAAGCGGATCCCATATACATTCGAGGCACTGGATTACCTGGTTGACAAGGACCATGTAATTCTCACTGATCAAAAGGGGAATTCCTGGAAAGTAAATCTACGCCAGCAGCATGTAAGAAATCGAATGAGTCTTCGATTTTCTGATGGTTGGCAGACACTTTGTCTTGATAACCAATTGGAAGAAGGTGATATATGTGTTTTTGAGCTCATATCCAAAGCCAACATCCCTAAAATGCATATGAAAATTTACAAGAAACAGGCAACAGTCAGGTTCACTTTGTCTTGATACCCTTTGCATGATTACTCATAGATTTTCATGTCCCAAGCTGAAATAAGATTCTGACAAATTCTGGGTGAAGTTGATCATGGTGCAGGATATTGTACCCGTCACGTTCATCCCATATTGGTGGAATAATACGAGACCATGGTTAAAGTTTTTCTTGGCAGTTCCGTTACCAAATTGATTTTCCTCCAATAGAAGAGGCATGGAGCACACGCGAAGCAAGCAGTAACCTATCGTGTCCAACCATCCTACACCAGGCATTTTGTTCTTCAGAGGAGTTATTGGGGTATTATAGCTTATAAAATTTTTACCTTTTTTATAATTACTATTTTGCTCTGTTATTGCATCTTTTTATCATATCTTACTCCTTTTTGCACTTGGTGTCTTTTCCTCGGTATCAAATGGTGACGTGATGTAACAACTACTAGGGCCTTCAACCCAAATGGCTTCTTCTATCAAACATCTTAGTTCTCAGACAACATTGTTGTCCTGTTCTGCATATTAATATTTTTATTATAATTGTGCATCTTGACAAAATTAATCAAAACATTTGCCGCATTCTCGGTGATTTCAGAGTCTCCGAAGCTTTCTCCGGGGAAATCCAATGACTGAGCATTTCTTTGCACCCAAGACGGTGGCGCCGTTGGTGTAATCCCGCAGCATCAAGTACAGATGAAATAAATCAGAGTCCATCGCCCTTGACTTTGAGCCTGGATGGATAAAATAAATCCACAGTTCTCAACGGCTTGTACTTGTAAAATAAGAGCTGATTGGATGTTCTCCTATGCGATGCGTACCATGCCCTGCTTCAACCAATTCATTCATGTAATCATTTTCTTTAAAATTTGAAGCGTGTGGTAAAATGATTTTTCAATGCATCTCTTACACTGTTGCGTTGGTTGTATCTCTTACATGGTGGCCACCGAAGTAACTTTCCATGAAGAAAGACCATGGTTTCAGTAACAAATTTCCCCATCTTCAATGTTAATGAAAGCGTGAGAAAGGACTAGTTTGGAATTGAACGTAATTAAGTAATGTGGGTGGGATTCATGCATCTGTACTGGTCATACCGGGAGATCGTATGGTGTTACGTGAGTGGAATCAGATCAAGAATGATTTTAAAGTCATACCCAGTTGGCAATTGAAAACAATCGAACCCGCAAACTTTGAGGAACATGCCTAAAAATTCACTGCAGTAGAGAAGTGGATTATAATGTTTGTGTTGCTATTCAAAAGGTGCCCGCTGGGTGCATCAAATGCAGCAGATACTTTCTTCGACAGATTCAAATCGAATTGACCGCACGATTGTATCCGATGTGGCCAGCGAAGACCACCGCAGTGTCTCTTGATCATCGATGATTACGACGGCGAGTGCTCATCAACATTTGTAAGCGTCAATGTCGGGTACGTAAACCAAGTTTGGCATACATGCAGAGTGGGCCGGGAATCGTGTCGGCCCGGCCCATCACGATTGCATGGGCTGTGCTGGTATGGCCCGATGCATAATAGTTGTCGCAATTATACCGCAGGACAATTTATTATTAAGTCCTTCTACAATATTATTATTGATGGGAACTTAAAATTTTATCTTTACGGACAGATTTAAAAGGTGAAAGCACCTCTCAAAGTAAAAACTTTTACTTGGTTTACCATTCATGAAAAATTACTCCTAAAGAGAATCTTGCAAAAAAAGATGGCTGAGAAAAATATAATCTACATTCATTATAATTTTTGATTGAAAATATAAATATATAACGATAGCTCTCTCTTAAATGAAAACCTTTTTTTCCGCCCTTTTTAACCTTCCTTGAAAGTTAGATATTTTTGGTCAGATATTTTGACAGCATACGTAAGGATGAAAGTACTTAAACAAGTTAAATTTAATTACGATTCTGTAAGGCTAACTATGAGCCTAGCAAACTTCATTATTTTTGAAAGAATAACCTAATTTCTTTACTTCGGCTTTTATCTTTTTTCTTTCTTACCGGACTCGTACTTCTAATTTTGTATTTTCGTTAAACTCTCTTTTTGTTTCTTTGCTTCCTTCCATATGTGAATTATTTGGTGCAATAGAAATAATGTAGTGTTTTCTAATAAATGTAAAACTATTACCTTAATATTCTCTTCTATGATTCATTTAACTCAACTTTAGATCAATATTCTTGTAGATGACGAAGGTATAGATTTGTTGAATGAAGTTCAATTTAACTGAAATATTGAACTTAATCATCATTATATAACAGTTAGAACTTTGACATTAGACGATACTTTAACTACTAACCCTGGACTACACAATTAACTAGATCAACATGATAGAGAAGAACTAGTAGATCTTTTTACGGATTTTTATGTTTATCTGTTTGTTGTATTGAATTATCTCTATTTATCTTGTGTGTCTTGATTTTCTACCCAGGTTAACACTAGTTTCGTTTATTCTAGTACTTAATCTTCATTTAAAAACAAAAGATTATTTCAGCTAATCTTTTGGTCCAAGACATGCGGTGTGGTAAAAAAGAGAGTTTTGACTTCCGTGTAAATGTGTTTGACTTCTGCACTGCAACATGCCAACATTTTCCTGAAGTTGATGGAAATTACAATCTTGCCATCACTTCTCTCCACCACCCACAAAGCAGAAGAGGATGATGAAAGCTGGATCACCAACGCCACTCACCTCATCCTCACCTTATCCTCTCCTCTCCTCTCCTCTCCCTCCCCGATCCCATAAAAATCTCTCCTTGGCCGCCTCCCCTCCTCCACACTCCCACCACGCCACCGCCACACAACAACAACAACGACAACCCCGCAAGGAAGGAAAAGCCCACGGCAACAAAGGTAAACGCCGGCTTCTCTTCTTATAGTTGCCACACTCCCCTCGTATCAAAACGCCCTCTCACACTTCAAATTCGCAGTTTCAGATTGTGGGTATTGCGGGAATATGGCGACAATGCTCTCCCACACAACGGTTCCGGCTGCCACAGCTGCTGCCGCCGCCACCATGAGGAGGAGGACCAAAGTGGCACGCATCAAAGGGTTGGGTTCCTTTGGTGGTCTGAAGGCTCACAACAAGTTGGCGGCACTTGGACTTCCGGTGTGCACTGACCAGCACTTCACCAAGGTGTTGGGCTCCTTGAAATGTTCCTCTCCTGCACATGGGAGAGGCGGAGGCGCCTTGTCCTCCACTTGCAATGCGGCGGGAGAGATTTTCAACATCGCCTTCATCATGAACGGTCTCGTTCTTGTTGGGGTTGCTGTTGGATTCGTGCTGCTGCGGATCGAAGCCTCGCTGGAGGACGCTGAGTAGCGGTGGATTGGAGGGGTTGGGTAATCCTTTCCGTTGCTCCTTGTGGTTTGGCTTCTTGTAGCATGTGAAATTGGACTTTTTTTGGGAATTGTACTATAAACCATGCCATTCAGGTTAAGGTTATATACATGAAGTTGAACTTCTTTCTTCAATTTCTCTTGTTGCTTGGATGGCATCGGAATGAAGATAACATCAAAGCCCTTTTTTTAACAATAGTGGTTTCTGTGCTCATCAAAATTCAAATAATTACAGGAACCATGAGTATTTGTTATTGCAATTGGCAACATCAAGGTATGTTTCCATAATATAATTAGTTACACCAGAATACAGTGTGAAATTTCTGCACATTAAACCTCTGATTTCAAGGGTGCATTGCATTTAGATCTTTGTAAAAAAATTTAAATCTTTTATATAAGATTATTACCGCACATGTAGGAGAATCTGTAATTATATGCTTTTTTCCTGGTAAAGGAAATTCTCAAGTTATTTCATTACACGGGACTCTGGAATAGATAGAAATATAGAAATTGCTAGTTGATTTGCATTTAGTTTGTGTCCAACTTTGGCCCTTCTAGGCGTATGTAATCATACATGATCCCCTGGAAAGGGC
>JAMKPZ010008868.1:0-16704 GCA_024699675.1 Amphibolis antarctica | reverse complement strand
AATTATTTTTAATAATAATATTATTATATAAATTTTAACATATAAATTTCTATCATTTTAATTATTATACAATATACAATTACAAATCGACGAATTGACCATCAACCAACAATGATAACAAATCGACGAATTGACCATATACAATATTATTTTGTGAGAGGATCTACCAACTGTTCATAGGATCTGATGAAATGGACCGTAAAATCTCCTCTAGAAATATGCTTTCTGATAAAGTGTATATCAATCTCCATATGTTTAGTCCGATTGTGTTGAATGGGATTAGCTGCAAGATATATTGCACTTTAATTATCACACCATATTCTTGGTGTTGGTGAAGAGATGTATAACTCTTGTAGGAGCATTTTTAGCTAGATTATTTCACATGCAGCAAGAGCTAGGCTTTGTACTTGGCCTCTGCACTTGATTTATAGACTAGTTTTTGCTTTCAAGAACTCCAGGATATTAAATTTCCTCCATAGAAAACACAATATCCAGATGGGACTTATGATCATCAACATCTCCGGCCCAGTCAGCATCAGTAAAGATGTGTAGTTGCTTTGATGGAGATTTGAAGAACCGAAGGCCATGATTGACAGTGCTCTTTAAATACCTGAAGATCCTCTTGGCAGACTTGAAATGCTCATTGGTAGGTGTGGAGAGAAATTGACATACCTTGTTTACAGAGAATGCAATGTCAAGCCTAGTGATGCATAAGTATTGTAAAGCCCCAACAAGGCTTCTATACTCAGCTGGATCTTTGAGAGCACTTATTGTATTTTTGGTAAGTTTAGTTTTACTGGCCATGGGAGTATGACATGGTTTTATAGCATTGAGTTTGAACTTTTTCAGAATGTCCACTAGATACTTTAACTGACTCAAGTGTAAATGATGCCTTGTCCTTTTCACTTTGACTCCCAGAAAATAGTGTAGATTGCCCAGGTCTTGCATGGCAAAGGTGTTTGACATGAGATTGATGATATTGCTGATTTCTTGGTCACTGGATCCTATTATTATGATGTCATCAACATATATCAATATATAGGTAACACCATTTGTTGAGTTCTTGATGAACAAACCTGTATCACATATTGAGTTGAGAAATCCTTGTTGTAGAAGAACTATTTTCAATCGATTAAACTAGGCTCTAGGAGCCTGTTTTAACCCATACAATGCTTTTTGAAACTTGCAAACATACATGGGGTGATTCTTGTCAATAAAGCCTTGAGGATGATGCATGTAGATCTTTTCATCTATGTCTTCATGTAGAAAGGCATTAGAGGCATCCAATTGTCTCATAGTCCAGCCATTGTTTAAAAAGCATGAGAAAGAATCAATCGGATGGCAACTGGTTTAATGACTAGGCTGAAGGTTTCCATAAAATCCACCCCATATTGTTGGGAGAAACCTTGAGCCACCAACCTTGCCTTAAGTTTATCAATAGTGCCATCTGATTTTTCCTTTATGCCAAAGATCCATTTACTGCCTACAACATTAGCTCCATGGGGGAGTGGAACTAATTTCCAAGTCTCATTGCGTATCAAGGCATTGTGTTCTTCTTCGATTGTTCCATTTTGTGTCACACAAAGCATGATTTACACTAGTGGGGATTTTTTTGGAGTTAGAAACATTGAGAGCATATTTAGGATTAGGTTTGAATATACCTCTTGATCCTAGAGTGACTAGTTTAACTGCAACATTTGTGTGGTCTAATTGAGCATTACTTGTTGGCTCTAGTATTAGTTCATTTGTCGTGAGATTGTTTACTTGTTCTGCATCATCAATGGGATTACGAGATGTATCACTCCAATTGCTAGATGTGCCTTCATCTGGAATGGTTTCTTTTGAAGTTTCATGACAGCACATGATAATTGAAGGAACACTTTCTAATACAACCATCTTTTGCACATTGCCAAGAGAGTTTTGATCAAGCTAAGTATTTAAAGAAAAATCATCCTCATTGAATTTGACATCTCTTGAAATGAATATTCACTTGTGTTCAAGAGAATAACACAAGTAACCCTTGTAATCAGAAGGATATCCAATAAAGATGCATTGTGTAGTTCAATAATGAAATTTGTGATGATGGTATTGTTGACCCCTCATACTTAGGGATATGTAGTTGATATCATAGTTAGTCTGGACTAAACATTCAGCCTCTCACGATTCAGGTCGAAAGTACAAGTGTTGTACTCTTGTGTGCCAACTAGGGCACCCTAGAAATATGGGTCGATTGCCAGTCATCTTGGCCAAAATCCAAACCACCCAAGCAGAAGTCTCACTTCGTTTTTCACCTCACGTATAGCAACCAGGACCAACCCCCACCGCCTCTGGGCACTCCCTAGGTACGGGCACACTGGCATTCAGTCGCATTTCTTTAAGTCATTTACAATATCATCAACCTTGTTTGTGTCATCATCTCTTGCACAACAGATCTACTCCATTGAATTTCTACTCATGCGATGAACTTATTACTTGTCTAACAACGCTGATCAGCCGGTAGTTCCATCACCTAAATGTAACTTCCACGAGCACTTGATGTTTGTTGACGAAAGTCCCGTTTCGTTAATGGCACTTCCGTTTTCATTTAGGTCAGCCATAGAGTAAAACTCGTAGTGTTACAACTAGCCGTAGAGTAAAGCTTGTAGTGTTACGGCAGTTGTAGAGTAAAAGTCATAACATTACAAGTTGAATTTTTTCTAGGGACAGTCGGCTGTCTACCAACAAAAAGGGCGGATTATGGTGGATGTTTGACCACTCCTGGCCACCTCTGACACACCCTAGAGACGTAAGTCCAACCCTGTTGGCCGCCTCTGACGCACCTTCTAGAGGCGTAAGTCCAATCCTGTTGGCCACCTCTAACACACCTTCCAGAGGTGTAAGTCCAACCCTTCTGGCTGCCTCTGACGCACCATCCAGAGGCGTAAGTCCAACCCTATCGGTCGCCTCAGATGCATCTTCCAGAGGCGTAAGTCCAATCCTTAGGCCACCTCTGATGCACTTTCCAGAGGCATAAGTCCAATCCTCTCGCTACTTCTGATGCACCTTCTAGAAGTGTTACGGCTGAGACATCAAGTCCTAGAATCGACTGGTCGTTTGATGGCAAGTGGGCAAACTTCTGACCTAGACGGCAGATGTCCGGCCTCTGCCAGCCACCCTTGATGCACCTTCCGGGGGTGTGAGACTAGTCCCCAAGAAACTGACTGCACAAGTGTAGGTCCCTGACCTTCCACGACAAAGATGGCAGAATTCCAACCAAAACAGTAGAATTCCAACCCCTTGCGTCAGTCGCTTCTAAAGTGCTTGGGGACTCACTACAATAAGTCAATGAACATTGGTCTTCTACAACCAGGGTCAGCTAATCCAGCAAAATTCCAACTAGGACGGTGGAATTTCGGCCTAGAGTGTTAGCACCTCTTGAAAATTTCAAAAGTGTGGCAAGCCCAACCATCGCCTAATCAATGTAATGTATGCGACACTTAGCCTTCCTATGCCCGACGGTCCAACTTCGTGAAATGTTGTGACCTTGGCCTATAAATAGATCCCCCCTTACCACTAGAGAGAGGTTGGACCCTTCAATCTTGCTGCTGCTCGAGTGTCCAGGTGTTCCAACACCCCTGACAGTGACTACTTGTTCGTCCAGCTATTGACATTCATCAACAGTTGAGCGTCCATGTAGGAGAGCTCGTCGGCGACGACTCCAGCTCAACCTTCCTACAAGTTAGTCGTCATCTCCCCCCTTCCCACTGGTAGGAAGGGGGGAGATGGGTCCTTTGCTAATATCCAATCTCCTTGGTCATCCATGACTTTGACCAGGGGAAGTCTATTCCTCCTTTAGAAATCTTCCTTGTTTCTCCTTCTTTTTGTTTTGTTTGTACACCACCCAAAATAAGGGAGGAATTATCATCAACTTTTCCTTGAGTAAGGGTATTTTCCTTGCTTGACTTGGCAACCTATTTGCCCGAGCAAGACGTCACCCTCATCTCATTGCTTTACATGCTATTTTGTGTTTTAAAGTCGCTTGCAAGTTTTCCTCTTCTTTGAACTGACATTGTTTTATTTATTTCATATGCCTATTGGCCTAGATGCACGAGTCTGTGCATTGCGATACAAAATAAGGAACCTAGCCTTTGGTAATAACGGTTCCATCTGGCCAACCGGCCAACGAGCTGGTTGTTGCCCTTATGCCTCATATTTCAAGTAACTCTCCCTGTTGCAGCTTAGGCATGCAAGTTGCTCACTTAGCATTTTTTTTTGAGGAAGAGTACAGAACTTGGCTTTCGGCACCTCAAGCTCTAACTCGATGGCCAGCAAACGAGCTTGATGCCAGCCTTACATCCAACACCCTCATTTGCCTTATCTCTCTTTGATTTTCCTTCATTTGCACCCTTGTCCAACCTTGCGACTAGCTTCACATGGATAATTCATTTTGCTTTCATACTTTGTGGGCAGAAGTTTGCCGAGGCTGGTAGACTTCCCCTACGTTTTCCATTTTTCTCTTCCTCAACGCCATCACTCGATGCCCGCTTATGTATCCTAGCCTCGATGAGTGCCCCGAAACCTAACTTCTTAAGTCCTCATGCAGCCCTCAAATAGATTTATCGATTTTTTGGTTGAATTTGCTAGTTTTCCTAGCAGGTACCTTGAGACTTGACTCCTTGAGTCCTCATGTGGCCCTGATTGAATTTACTAGTTTCCTAGCGAGTGCCTCGAGATCTGACTCCCTCGAGTCCTTGCACAGCCCCAGGTCGAATTCACTATTCTTTGGCTGAGTTTACCGATTTTCTAGTGGTTGCATTTTAGTTTCTTACATCTTTTTTTTTGCTTTGAGATTGGTTGGATTAAGGTATGTCAAGAAACTCCTAATCACATAACTGAATCTTCCCTTTATAGTTCACCATGCATTTTAGTTAGCTTGTGCACTAATCACAGTAAAGAGACCAGCTTATGCTAGGTTGGCTAGGAGTGTCTAACACCTTCCCCATCAGTATCCTAAATCCTTACTCACTATCTCTTAGTAGCGGACTGTTAGTTTGATTTTCTTAGAGATTTAACATCTCCTCCTTGAGTTGAAGAGTATGCTCTCTCCCTCTTCTTATTTTCCTTGTTTTCTAGTAAAATAAGGTGGCGACTCTGATTCTTTTAGCCATAATTCTCAACTTATTTCCCAAGTCCCATTTACTTGTTATTCTCTTAAATAACTCCAACCATCATTTGGGTGGAAAGAATAGTAATAGAACTAGTGACTCTGTTGGGGAAGAGTTGTTATTTTTGTAGGTTCTAACTCCTGTTAACACTGTATTTGTGTACATTAGGATAACTTAGATTTATAGTATTCATCATGCTTAGTTGTCCTATTATTGATGAACTATTTTTACTCGTTTCTTTTGTCCTACAACAACTTGCCTTATAGCAAAAATGCCTTTCAACAACCATAAGTCAAACTAGGTCTCAAGTGGAGAAGCAAAATAGCATGACTGCTTCAATGGTTGTATCAACACTTGGTGTCTCAGCCACCCACAGTAGACCCCCTCTATCCCTCAGGGCCACCGTCCTTGCAAACTCGCCAAGGTCTCCACTGTCTGACTCCATTCCTGCGATAACATGCATCCAAACTGCTTATGTCTCTTGGCCATCACCCAGTACTATCTGGACACTCAATGACTGTAGCCGGATGAACTCCCATCAATACCAAGAAATGACTCAACATTTCATAAAGTTAGTCATTCGAGCCTGGGTAGAAGAGGAGACTACCGCTGAGACTCAATTTGCACAAGCAACTTTAGGAGGATAATTACTTAACCCTCCACCTCTTAGGATAGGGGAAGTTGGGGAGGAACCATCATAGATCCTATTTTCCTCATTCTATCAGCAACCTCAACCATTCTTGATGCCTCCTCGTCAAACATATTAGAGGTCACACCATCATCCAATGATGTCTATTTGGCCAACTCAACCAACACAGGCAAAAGCCAAACCTTCATCCAGAATTCCACCTTGGAGACGTCGAAAGCCAACAATAGTAACCTCTCGACAGCTACCCTGTCGTCAGTGACACCCCCACCAACAACTGTTAGTGCTAAGGGGACCCCAACAGCCACTTCCAGTACTGCCGCCTATTTTGCCAAAATAGTCCTCCTGTTTTGCCAAAACAGTCAATGCCGTCAAGTTGGAACCAGACTCCCAAGGCATGACTACTATATAGAGTCAAGTCTCCCTAGCAATAGCAGTGCCTTGGACATCGAGGAAGGGCACAACCATCCCCTCCTCACCAGTAGCTTCAACAGCAAAGGCCCAAATAGGTGTAGCAACACCCTCATCATCAGTAGCAACAGCCTAAGCCAGAGCTGTTGACCACACCAAGAGAGTATGCTCAGTTGACAGAGTCCTGGAGTAGTGTTTTTCACAAGGTAAAGGCCCTCTTGACCTTGCCGAAGGTCAAGCCTCCTCCATCATAGTCGCCAAGGTGGTTCCAGCCCCACCTTCACTACGATTTCCACAGATCTACTGGTCATGCAACTGACCAGTGTAGATCCTTAAGGGAGGCCATTCAACAGCTCATAGATAGTGATATAGTCGAGCTACAACTTTCAGCACCACCGGCTACTACAACGCATGAGGCTCCAACGACAGCCTCAATGACAGAAATTCACCTTGCCACCATTAGGCAGGGTAAGGCATCAATAGTCTCAGTAGAAGATCACCTTAGTCTGGAAACTTCAGTGGCTGCGCTAAGTCCAATAGCTACAGCCTCACTTATAAGTCCAGCCTAAGCACAGGATTCCACCGCACTGAAGCCTGTGCCTCCAATCCAACCATCCAATGAAGCATCGACAGATGACTTGATGGAATCACTCCTTGGAGGGGAGTCAACAAATCACTCTACAGCTCCTACTATGCAACACCTTCAGTTATCTTCCGCCCTTCCTAACTCAATAGGAGGCGGAAGCCCTAAGCAACCTTCCGCCATTCTTATCTCAATAGGAGGCAGAACCCAACATATGGAGCCCATTTAGGGACAAGGGTCACCAAGGTATGATCCCACTCATTTTTCACCTTGAATTCTACTAGCTCCTACCCAATGGTTTGGTGGAGATTTAAAGACTTGCAAGCCATCATTTGACTACGAAAAGTCTATATTGAGGAGGCTAAAAATGCGCAAGCCCCTCTATCTCCCAGTTTCCTACACTAAGAGAAGAGAATGCTCCCTCCCTTTTGGTTGCTAACGACTTTACCAAGTGCATAGGAAAAACAAGGACAACTTTAAGCATGGCATCCCACTGAAGTCACCAACTTTACTAGAATTCTGGCTCAGAACAGCTGGATACCGCCATGGATGTCGATGCTGCACAGCCAACTCCCACCACTTGCAAGGGCTTGACATCCCGACGAAGGTGTCAAAAAGCAATGTGCCACCTAAATTTCCTGGATTGTCCAACAACACCAATCACTTTCCGAATGTCTGAACTAGCTGTTGAGCACTGCAGTCGGAGTTCTATAGGCACTATCTTTGGGCTTGGCATCCCCTAAGGTGCCATAAGGGGCAGTGCCCCATTGGAATTTCAGCTCAGTGGTCAGATGTCCACCTAATTTCTAGCTCTTCAGCTAGATTTCCCTTTTCCATGCTAGTGTAGTGTAACCAGCTTTTCCTCTACTAACTTATTCAATTCTGTAGATTAGTCCACCAGGCTTGGCATCTCCCAAGTTTGCCACCAAGGACATCATTCCCTCAACTTGGGAAACCGGATTTCCGACTTTGTAGCCAGATTTCACACCCAGATTTTGGACTCAAGTCGCTAGAGCATTTAGCGACACCTCTAAATAGGTCAAGTGAGTTCCTATCCACATTCCAGGACCTTCTCAATAGGCCCACAATGGTAACTAGGGGCATTCTACCTTGGTAGGATGCCCCCATTTAATATTTACATAATCGGTCATTTATTTTTCAATTGCACACACTACATGCATGCATATTGTAGTTAGATCGAATACCCCTTGCAACCACTGGATAGCTCAGGTCTGTAAGGAAGGAGGGATCGACAAGATAGGCAACCTTCTCCCACCAACCAGTCTTTTCAACCAACTCCACCATCAGGACTCCAGGTCATGCAAACTAGTTTCTGCCACTTTCAACCGAACCTCAGGTTCTCTATAAGCAAAGTCTGGCACATTTACTTAACATCTAGATGCTTGCTTTTCACATGTAGATGCTAGCTTAAGCCTCAGAAGATACTATCCGGGTCTTTGGGATGACTAACCATCCCTTTTAGAGAGTGTCACCGCAACTTTCATATAGGTACCCTATCTCCATAGGGTTAGGCATTGGGAAGGAGTGTGATCGATTGATCGAGTATGTCATGATTCCCATGGGCAAGACTAGCCTCAAGTGTACCTAATCCAAGACTTCACCCACAATGAGTCTCTTAACTTCCCTAGGTAAGTGTCTTCCAGCAATCTTCCTTCTCATTTTCCTTCCTGTAATCCCAACTCAAGTACCACCAGCAATAGGGGAGTCATTTTCCATACTCCCCTTAGGTGAAGAACCCATTGGACCTAGATATACGCTTGCAATGGTCTCACTGTTGGTCAACAGTAGGTCAATAGCAATGGGGAATTTTCAAGGAGTTTTCACTTTTGTTGAATCTTTGTCAAAAGAAAATAGAGTACAAAAAAGAAAAAGAAAAGAGGACAACAACAAAAGCAAAAAAAACAAGAAGAAAAAAAATATATACAAAAAAAAGCAAGAAAAAAAGAGAAGAGTGGCCTTGGCAACCCTACAAGTCTGCCAGCTTATCCGAATTTCACTTCCAATTAGTCAGATTCCACCACTACTCCACAAGTGTGCAAGACCCTTCATCCAATCATTTCAAAACAAGAAGCTTATGAACAAGTAAGGGTAGATTTAGGTGTTCTCCGCCTATTGCTAACCATAAAAGCGTCCATAGCAGGTTGTACCCGTTCAAGCCATCACATGTTTGAGTAAGCCATCTCATATGGCAAACATCCACCTACATGTTGGTGTCAATGAAGATAGGCTAGCAACCGGCCCATGGGGAAAGTGACAGCTATAAGTTAAATCTCAAGCTTTAAACCTACCTCCTTGCAAGAGTGATCTGCCATGGACTAGGGATATGCTTCCCTTGCATTTGTCGTCCATAATCCTCTTTTAAGTGAGGTGAGCCAGCTTTATTCCCCAACTGACCATATAACATCAAATGAGCAAGAGCAAAACCCTCGTAGGAGCCCATTTGGTAAGGCTTGTACTTCATTCTTTTCTCCTTAGGCCTTCCTCCAACTTCACTTAACAATCCAATCTTTACATCCTCTAACTCATTCTAGCCTAGATGAGAGGAAATGTGGGCTGATTTAGAAACCCCTTCACCTAACAACCTTTGCTACCATAGGTTGAAAGGGGGGATGATAATCCTTGTAGGCATTTAGACATAAACCTACATATCACCTCATGCATTTTATACACATCATGTTTAATTGCTCAAAGGAAGGGAAACTCCTCTATTTACTAATGTTTTGTTAAGAATGCGGGTGAATTAACAGGCTTGGCAACCCTATAAGTAGGTCAAATCCTTATTTTCTTTATAGGAGGATTCGTCGGGCTTGGCATCCCATCAAAGTCTACCAATTCCCCTTCTCTTTCATAGGGTATTTTGGACTTGGCATCCCCAGCTCAAATGGTCAGATTTCGTCTTTTAGACATCGGCTCAAGGCAGCTGACTTTCTTTCGTTAACCTATTTAGTTCAATTGTTTTGTAGGTTAGCTAAAAAGGGCTTGACATCTCCATAAAGATGTCACCGTGAAGTGTGCCACCTAAGTGACTGGACCTTTCGCTGATTTCCATCATCTTTTGGCACTCCAAGCTGACTATCGGCCTAGGAAGTCAAAGGTAAGGCTTGCACGTTTTGCAAGACTTGGCATCTAGCAAATCCATCTTTTTCAGGCTGCTGGCCCAGATAGCCAACATTTGCCCTGATTTCCAGCTCAGACAATCAAATTTTCGCCTTGTAGGCCAGCTCAAGGCAATCGGCCTTTCTTCATTAACCTATTTAGTTCAATTGTTTTATAGGTTAGCTCAACAAGGTTTGGCATCTCATCTGAAATTTGCTATTTGGGACTAGGCATCCCACCTAAGTCTGCCACTATTGGATTCTGTCACGTTATTTCCAGAATCCGGCTTCATTTTACCTCCTTTGTGTGATGGGATGATCTTGTTTAGACAGGGGGCCCTTTCATCCAAACTCTTTTTTGTGAGGCGAACCACCCCCATTCCTCACAGGATAGGATAACACTCGATGAACAGAGATAGACACCTTGTTGGAAAAGTATCGGTCATGCTACAAGATGGAGTTTGCAAGGGCTTGATGTCCTAATAAAGAAGTCTTTATGGTGTGTACTGGTTGGGGTTTGATTTTTCACCAGTATTTGTCAATTTTTGGATCTGCTAATCGACAACCAACTAAGGTAGTCGGGGTGAGACTTATGCTTTCTTCTCATAGGGTTTGACGTCCCCAGGGAAGTCATCACAATGCACACCATTTGAGCGTCTGGTGCTTCTATTGACTTTTCATGGCTTCCAGACCCCTTGGCCGGCTACTGACCTAGGCAGCTGGAAGTAAGATCTAACTCTTCTTCACCTCCTTAACAATATTTAACAGGAGTAACTAAGGGAAAGACTTGCAAACAAAGCATTGAATTGTGGGATTTTTAATGGTATACACACTTGGTTTGAGGTACATATGCATTCAGACATTCATTGAAGAAAAAAAGAGAGGCACATCCCATTAATGTAATAGTATGAAAGATGTGTTAAGATGCATTCTCTCAACAAGTGTTCGAAAATAGTTAACATAGTAGATCTGGTAGTCACATGAGGTCACCAAAGGCACTAAAGGTACTAGTTGGATGGGGATCTTGTTGGGAACGAAACGACTACCTTCACTATCCCTTCACGACCATGTCACGATCGCTAGACGCTTCCCAACTTATACGTATCCCAACAACGCACGTCTCCTCGGATTGCTCACCGACGAGAACACTCAAGCTCTCTCTCATAGTATTCATCGTAGATGGAAGAATGAAGAAGAAGGAAGAAGGAAAAGGATGTAAGGATATACGTGGTTCGACAAATTGCCTACTTCACAAGGTATTGGTGCTATTTTAATCTTCATACCGCCTACAAGCTTTCTCACGAACATATCACTCTACACTTTTTCTCCCACACTTGCACTGTCACAGTTCTTCTCTACTGTGCTCATGCTCTTCCTTACAACTTTCAGCTTGTCCTGGACAGGACACGTTACAACCCTTATATAGGAACACACAAGAGAACCATAAAAGATGAAATACAAAAGGACCCTTGATCTTATCATCAGCCTCGAGCTTATCGCCACCCAACAACCGCATGGACACATTTGACTGTCGGACCTACAGTCGCCTGCAACCCATCTCTGGCTACACCTGTCCTTTAGCCAACTACCATTGGACTAACCTGACTATCAGTCCTCTTGGGCTGGCTGCCGCCTAACTAGCCGAGTCAAGCTACTGCTTTGCTGATCTTCAGCTCCTGCCCTCTCATAACTCTACATTAATCCGTAGACTTATCTCCATAACTTACAACCGTAAACTTAAGTCATAAATTTAAGGTTGTAAGGTTAAGGTCCTGCACTCTCGCTCTTGGTCATTTGCACAACCCGGATACCTGATACCTAGCTGCGCCTTGTGATCCCAATGTCTGCCTACTCTCTGGCAGAAGCTCGCTCTTCACTCTGTAGCCTGAACACTTCGGCACCTGATTGTTGCTATGCAACTGCCGCCTCGTGGACTTGACTACCACCTGCTTTCTGGCAAAAGATCGTCTCCACACCCTACAACCCCAATAGATCTGAACTGTGGCAAACTGATCAAAGATGTGCTGGGATGAAACAACTAGTCCTCCTACTCCAACGAGCACCTAGGCAGGCGAGCCGATGGCCCGACTCCTAGACACTACACCACAACTGCTAGGAGACAACCCCATCACTATTTTATGTATATTTTGTGAATATTATTTTTATCTTTTTGTAATCAATAATCAATTAATTACACTAATTAATTTCAGATTGATTTAACAATTACATCACTTAATTTTAAAAGTTAATTGCAAAATGACTCAATTATTTCACAAGGTTATTGACAATAGTTCCATTTTTATATAAGGTATAATTATGGAACTACCGTTTTATGGTAGTTCCGTGACTCTCTTTTATTTTTAAATGGATGTTTTGTTTCACTTAATTACCTTTATTCCCAATTTTTAATAACTTTACAGCGAACCGTAAAGGTACGACTATTATTCCATGGCTCACCGTAAAGTTAACATGTTAGTTTTACGGCTTGCCATATAACTATTCCTTCACCCTTTATTTTCAGATATTTTCAATAATATTAAAATGTTCAATACCTAATTTTAATAAATTAAATCACTTATTTGAAAATCTTAAATACATTATTTTACTTAAATGTATTATTTAATATTTAATCAAAATTCCTTTTTAATCACGTACTCCAACATTTTAAAAACAACATTGTATAATTTAATTTATTAAGTTAAATTATGTAACACCAACTTATATCACCTTTAAAAAAATTTAATCACCTTTTTTTGTAATCAATAATCAATTAATTATACTAATTAATTTCAAATTAGTTTATAAATTACATCATTTAATTTTAATTGTTAACTACTACAAAACCACAAATATTTCATAAGTCAATTTGCGGTAATTCCATGACTCTCTTCTGCTTTTAAACGGATGTTCCATAAATTACAAAATTAAAAATAGTTGGCCATGTTTCACTTAATTACTTTTATTTTATTTTATTTTTTGTTACCCACATTGATTCATAACTTCTAACAATACAACAAAAGGGCAAAATAGTACATCAAATCATGAAGGTTGATCTCCTATATGACATTGCCTTACAATCCACCAACCACTCCTTTCGCTTCGTCCCCTTGAATACCTAAAAAGGTATCCCTATTGTTTGGTTGTCGAAAAATAACCATTGCCCACTTCCACAACGTCGAACCCTGGATCACTCCAATGCTACCTAAGGTCTCCTGACATCGTTAAATTGAAATTTGCTTATCCTTCTCCTCAAACCTACGCATAATGTTCATAATTACGTCAATTGTTTCTTGTACAACCTATTTCCCTTTTTCTTTTCATTTGTGCGATGTTGATAATACTTCTTTAGCACAAATATTGGCTTCAAGACTTCTACTTCTTGTGTGAGGAGTTCCACTCCTAGCATCAAGTGGACCCAAACTCATTCCCAGAATTCGACAGCTTCCTCCAGTTGCTATTGACCCATCAAAGAGTTGAGCAAGTTTATTAGCGAACTTGATTCCCTTCTTGCGAAATTTCTCACAACCCGATTTACACTAGAAAATGTGTTAATGCCATTACGATAGAGATATAACGAATGTAAACAATACATATATGACAATGATAATATACATACCAATTTCATTATTTCCCACCATTTGTCATCAATGTTATCCCATGTATTTCTAATGGGATCCCAGCCAATTCTTGTTTGACTTTCTAAAATTTTCCATAGTTGCTAGTCCTTTCTAAGCTTATCATATTTGTTTTTAAGTTGTTGTTTGGTTCTCACATACATTGTTTCTTCAAAGAACCTCGTCTCTAACATTTCATAACCTTTTTTATCAAGGTATGTTGCTGGTTTATGTCCTACAATAACAAGGTTGATGCATATGTCCAAAAATACAGCGGTAGTGTTATCATCCCAATCTGCTCATTGTGAGGTGAGCTAGGGTTGAGATGGTCCTTCTTATGGTTGAGATTGTCCTTCTTGTGGGCTGATGCTCATCATCGGGGGAGGGGGATCATTAGCATATGGATCTGGAATATCAACCATGCCAAGGAAGTCAAAGAAGTCCCTATATGAAGTTGGGAATAGAGGTTAATGATGTAAAGCAGGTACTGAACAAACGAGAATATACAACAAACGAGAAATTTAAATGTATAGTTGAATGTCAAAGTCAATGCCAAATTAATTGAACAAAATAGAGTTCTTCAACACATTACATCTTAAATAATAAATTCAACAATACAATGGTGACAAGGGCAAACACATGCATAATCAGAAACAACACATACTGCATTTAAAAAGTAATACAACAACCAGACACATGACCAATAGCAACCAGTTCATGAAAATAATGAAAAAACGAAAATCATGTTCATTGTCAACACTCACACCCATATTTTTGCAAAGCAAGGAGTTCACTTCCAATATGCCATTACGTCATCACAAATGACATCACATACAACAACCATATTATTTTCATCACAAATGCTTGCACTATTTACTCTAATTGGCTCGTTAACTAATTCCTCTGCACCACCTGGTACGTTACCAATCAATGCATCAAATTCCAACTGACATTGTTGGTCTATGATAAAGTTATGGAGAGTCATACATGCAAGAACTATTTTCACTTGTGTTGGATATGAAAATGGAGGCATTGAATTGAGTATATTCCATCTCTTCTTCAAAATACCAAAAGAACGCTCAATCACATTTTGTAACAAATTGTGAAGATAGTTGAAATGTTCTTCTGTGCCTCTTGACTGGGACGATTAGAAAGAAGGTATATGATACTGCGTCTTCCGATAGGGAGCAACAAATCCTTTATTATTTGGGTAGCTAGAGTCCACAAGATAATATTTTCCTACAAGTTGCATAACAATAGTTAATGTTAGTCACCTAAATCTACAAATTTATTAAACAAAATGTGATATGAAAATGACTCGTACTAGTAATGACAAACCTGGTGGTGAATGAGGGAAGTTGTGTCGTGGATCTAGCATGGCATGTTTGAGGACTTTACAATCATGTGCAATGCCCTCCCATCCAACAGAGGTGAAAATGAATCTCATGTTGAAGTCACAAATTCCCAAGACATTTTGGGTGGTGTGCTTGCCATCTCTACCACAACAGAATGCAATTTGTTGTTTTTTAGGTACAACACATGGAATGTGAGTACCATCTAGCACTTCAATAGCATCTTTGAAGAATGGCATGTACCTAGCATTGTTCCTAAGGAATTGAGGTGTCTTGTAAAGAGATTCCTGATAGCAAATAACATAAGGAGCTCATGCATCGATCGCGTCCAACACACGATGTATATACATACTTATGGTATCTCTTGAATGTTGTAATGCTACTTGCATCATTCTATTTTTTTACCATGACTTATGGTCTCTAGAAAAATCATCACTTGCTCTTCAACACTAACCTAACCATTGTGCATTAAAAGATTACACTCTTGTAAATACAACAAAACTTCTTAAAAGTGTTCGACATCATCCTACAAGTGTCAAAATAACCCTCAAATGTCCATCCAACATGTTTGACACAATTCCTCTACCTATGTGTCCAATGTTATGCATAGGTTGTATCGATAGATATATACTTCTATACCACTTGACAATCTTAGATAAGACTACTTGAAGGAGTTCAATTTTCTCATCCAATTGGAGTTTCAACCAATTAGTCTTTTACAAAGGGGAGTCCAACGACCTAAGACACATACATGGAAGTGTTGAAAATACATGCACCCTCTAATTCCATATCATTATATTTTCATGAAAAAGTCAATAAATTGTAATTATAAATATTTGAACAGTGTGTGTTTACAATATATGGTAAATTATATTGTAGATGGAAGTATTGAAAGTATTCGTGAAATTACAGAAAATCAATCTGCAACTCCTAATGACCTAAGTTTTGACAACTAACCATTGACCTAATTATCTAATCAAAGATAACTAAGGAAATTAAAGGTTTAGAGTCGCCACCTAATTTTTATGCTGAAAATTAGGAAAATAAGAGGGTGAAGACTAAAACCTGAGGCAAGTCTCATAAGTTGTCTGGTTACAACCTAAAAAGTTTAGGGCTTTCAAGATTTTGGGTAAGGACCTAAGTTACTCATAGGCGAAGGTGTTAGACATCCTTATGTGCCTGATTTAAAAATCGGTCTCCGTTATTTTCCATATGAATTTTGCTCTAGGAAAAGGTGTTTTAAGTTGTTTATTTTAGGATTTTAATGTTTCCAAAAAAAGTTGGGTCGGTTGACCTAAAATGAGCATGAAAAGAGGTTTTACTCTAGTTGTTCTTGTTATTTTTGTTTTAAGGGTAGAAGCTACAAAGGTGTGGAAGGGGGCGAAAGTGCAAAATTGTGCTAAAATGTGGTTTCATGCGAGGTAGTTGTGTAATAAATTTAATTGTTTAAGTTATTTTTTTAAAATATTTTATTCAAAAAATAATTGTAAATTAATATTTTACTGTAAGGATTTAATTTTATATTCAGTAAATTATTATAGCGATTTAATGCTATATGGTGAAAAGAGCAAAAATCTTTTTTACCAAATGAAGCCCAAAATAAAAAAGGTCAGGTAAAGAGGATCACCCTATCGAAGGCCACATGTGGGAATGAAAAAATTAGAAGTAGCTCTATAAATAAGAACAGAAGTGGAGCTATGCTCTAAACAATTTCGAATAAGCTAGATAAAGGAATTACAAAAACCAAATCTATGTAAAACACTGTCAAGTAGACCGCTCAATTCTATCAAAAACTTTCTCCATATCTAAATTAAGAATAGTATTACCTTCATGATGAC
>JAMKPZ010008867.1:0-15408 GCA_024699675.1 Amphibolis antarctica | reverse complement strand
ATTTTTTCCTTTTCTTTTCTCTTTTTATTTTTTCCTTTTCTTTTCTCTTTTTATTTTTTCCTTTTCTTTTCTCTTTTTATTTTTTCCTTTTCTTTTCTCTTTTTATTTTTTCCTTTTCTTTTCTCTTTTTATTTTTTCCTTTTCTTTTCTCTTTTTATTTTTTCCTTTTCTTTTCTCTTTTTATTTTTTCCTTTTCTTTTCTCTTTTTATTTTTTCCTTTTCTTTTCTCTTTTTATTTTTTCCTTTTCTTTTCTCTTTTTATTTTTTCCTTTTCTTTTCTCTTTTTATTTTTTCCTTTTCTTTTCTCTTTTTATTTTTTCCTTTTCTTTTCTCTTTTTATTTTTTCCTTTTCTTTTCTTTCACCTCTCTTGTCCTTCTTTCCCTTCATCTTCTTTCATTTGTCAATGGTGCCAGCAGGCAGCAGACATAAAGAAGCAACGAATAGTGATGAAGGAAAAGAGATGACAATGCAACTTGTGAACCATCCACCACCTTCGACACAAATTCTCATGTCCACCCCTACAAAGTGATGTTGACCAAGAGAATGAATTTGAAGGCTATGGAGTCATTTGGTGTATTATTGGAATGGGTAAATGGATACCATCGTATTTACAATAGTATATTTTGTAGTAGATAGTATTTCACTATACCTTTTAAACTCTATTGATGGGGGAGAGAATTGATTTGAAACATAAATAGACTGATAGTGTATACATTTTGGTTCATGATACTTCTCAATGTGGATTGGTTGCATTGTTATCTACTACAGAGTTTTCTACTTTATGACATTTCAGACTTGGTCATCCTTAGAAAAACTCGAACAAGCTTTGTCCTAAATTTTTACTTCTCCTTTTGAATGTGAGTCATGTCAACTAAGCAAACATAATCATACTACCTTTCAACGTCTACAACTTGTGTCAAGTTGTAGTATGTTTGATTTAATTTATTATGATATTTGAGGTCTCAGTTGTATCGTGTTTGTTTCAAGTTATCGTTATTATGTTGTTTTTTAAATGATTATTTTAGAGTGTCATGAATTTATTTATTGAATGATCATCAAAGTATAACTATTGTTCAAATTTTTTATTGAAATAAAAACTCAATTTTTGTTACTCCATAAATGTTTATGCACTGATAATACTTTAGAATTTGTAAGTAATGTGTTTCAAATTTTTTGTGCATCTTTTGATGTTCTACACCAAACATCTTGCCCTTACACCTCTTAGTAAAATGAGGTTGTCAGGCACAAGCTTTGTCACATTTTGATTGTGGCTAGAACTCTCCTTTTTGAGATGAAGATTCCTAAGTACATTTAGTCTGATGTAGTTTTCCTTACGTCCTACTTAGTGAATCATACGCGATTCACACCTCTTGGTGGTGAGATTTTGTTTCATCATCTTTATCCTAACTTGGATCCTTTTTTCTTAACTCCTCATGTATTTGAGTGTGTTGCTTTTGTTTAGAACTTTTCTCTTGGATTGGATAAATTTTCGACTTGATCCCTTAACTGTGTTGTTGTTGGTTATTCTAGGACTCAAAAAGAGTATTATCACTCTTCCACAAAGAAATACTGTCTTTATTGATGTCCCACATTGATTATTATGCTTGTATCTTCTCTATTTGCCTCTATTTATAAAGGCACTGTTATCTTAATGAAATCAACTTCTACCTATTCTTTTGTGTTCCAAAAGTATCGAGGATCATATTAGTGAAAACATAATACTTTCATAAAAATGGCTAAAAAACTCCAAATTTTGATTTGAAACTTAGGGATAAAGATAAAACAAACTATAATAAGCATATAAACACCTAGACAAACAATTATCATATATAAAATGTCAATTAAATAGAGATACAATAATTGCATGCATAAGAAATGTCTTTTTCCGTTTTTCTCTAGATAAACACTTTTGTCTTATTTTTCTCCTTTTTTAATTTTGTCTTTTTGAACTTCCACCATTTTTTAACAAAAAAAAAATTTACATAATAATTTTTTCATTTTTTAATCATCTTCCTTTTTTCCCCTTTCTTTCTCTTCTTTTTTCCTTTTTCTTCCCTCCATTCTTCCTTTTAATTTTTTATTCACATGCTCTCCCTTTTCTCCTGCTCTCCTTCATTTTCTTTCTCTCACATGCTTCATCCTTTTCTTTTTTAACAGTGCAATTGCAGTGAAAATGGGGCTAGAGCCCTGGCGATTGTAAGAGGTATTTGGACAGGAAAGAAAAGGCTTTGTTTGGTGCCACTGGAAGGGGTAGATGGCCTAACCAGTGTAGGACATAGGTCTCTAGTTGGAGTGGCAGTAGTGGATGCATGGGTTGCTGGTGGCTTCAGTGCCATCGATTTGCCGATGCGGATTGGTTAATCTAGAAGTTCAGGTGGGTTTTCTATCAAATCTGACAAAAAACAATTTGAATTGGGGAAAAATTGTCGATTTGGATCAATATGTGAAGCCATGTTTGGAAGTTGGAAACAAAAAATTATTTGAAAAAGAATGAGAGGATAAAAGAATGAGCCTTTTGTGGCCACATTAGTGGCTCAAGGAGAGGCTGAATAAGGGTCAAACATGTGGTTATATCATAATGCCAAAAAGATGTCCACACCTATGTCCAAAGTGAAACTTATAGTCTATAAGATAAGTCACAAGTGAAGGAGAATACTAGAATAGCCTAACCTTGAAAAAAGTGAGGTTTAAATGTGGTTAGACATAATATTAATTGGTTTTGAGTTAAATATTCACATTTTAATTGATATATTGAAATATATATCTAAAGAAGATTTTTCTAATGAACTACATTGCAAAGTTTATTGTCAAAAAGAACAGAAAAATCTGATATAACAGGTAGTCTGATAAAGTGGCATGAATTGAAATAAAAATAACATTAAATTATGGAAGGCATACATACTTCTTTGATGTTTTCTGTTCTGTAATCAATAACCCGATCAACTGTTAAAGATTTCAGAAGTTCAGCCTTTTCTTCACCTCCACACGTTGCAACCACCTTATTGCCAGCCAATTTTGCAAGCTGAAATAAAGCTCAAAAAGTGCTTCACTAAATGATATGTGACAAACAAGGGGCTACAGTATGCTAAGATCACATATATGACATCAATAAATGTGCCACAATATGGTAAAATCATATTGTGAGTTTGTGACATGACAAAAAAAGTAATTCAAGAAGTTATCTGTGCATGAGCATTTACTACATTTTTTTCACTATAGAAGAACAAAGCATACCTTGCAGTACAATGATGAGAACCTTACCAACTGAAAAAATAGCAACACTAACCTGCACAGCAAACTGCCCAGTCCCCCCGGCAGCTGCTGTCACAAGGACTACCTCCCCAGATTCCATCCTTCCAGCCTACAAGAATATCAGTTAATATGCACAGTGTAACTTATCAGATTCCATTTTCAAAAAAAGAAAAGTCTTATACACAGATCTGTCATTCTAGACTACTTCCAAAAAATATTGAATTTCTGACTTCCAACTTCAACAAATGAAAACAAAAAAAACAGCTATTTGACAAAATCAATTTTCCATCTCTGCCAAATTGGTTGTTGTTTGAAGGATGTAGTTATGAACTATAAATCAAACTAATTATGTTATTCACTAACAATCAAAAGCTGCAATAAATAGGAAATGCATACCATCTCTAAAGCAATTGATGCTGTCAATCCAGATGTAAGCATTGCAACCACCTCTGGCTCAGGTCTAGCCACAGGAATGATATGCTTTGATGGAACCTGAAGATTAAAAATATGCCTCAATTAACCGGTCAATTTTTATATAAGTTAAAAAATACCAACCTTTAAGGCCCCAAGAAGTTAATTATGTATCCAACAAGAAATAATCTCGAGAAGGGATTTCATTACTCAGAGATGACTCTAAAATCTTCTACATAATACAACATATACTTAGTTGAAGCTTGAAATAGAAAAGTACGAATGCAAAGGACTACAATCAAGTACTTATTTCAACCAACCATAATGAATTCAGAATAAGACCCAAATGCCATAACAGCAACAGGAAGACCAACTGTGATGTTATGAACTGAATCACCTACAGCGGCAATTAAACCAACACCCTGCCACCAAAACAGGAAATTAATCCATCAGCAATAGAAAATATGGAGCCAAATGCCATCAATAATCATTTTATGCATATGGCTTTAGGAAAACTGGCTTATTTAAATAAGCATCTATCATGGTTATGGCTTCAGGATAACCATAATATACATTTTATTAAGAATGTATTTTTCAGTTCTGCTTCCTTTTTGTCTCCTCACATCATCTAAAAAAATAGATGAATTTATTTTTTTCTGAGCCAGATCAAGTATGCATCAAAATGATTTCCCTATACGAGAGATCCATAAAAAATTTACAATTACTGACATTTGTGATTTTTTCTTGGAGACAAATATGATGAAGAAAAAATGGCTTACAGTTGTGTAAAGGTAACTAGAGTAATAATTTATATCACTTTTTAATAGAATTTTATAGCAAACTTACCAATTTGCATCTTGGTTCAGTGGCTATTACTTATTAGTTTAGGGATGATACTTAGATCATTAGATGCAGTACATCCTCACCATCAAAAAAGTGAATTTTGAAGCTTTAAGGTAACCTCCTTTATCATGAATTTATCTTTTGTTCCAAGAAATAAAGAAATATTTGTTGTAGTTTTCTTCTTTTCCATGGAAGCCTCTGTGACATCCAAATCTCTAACCTCTCGTGCAATCAAACTATTCAACCAAGTAATTACCTGGCTTGTGGTATTTCCTGACTTACTGTCATGGGCAAAGATATCAATTAACACGATTCTCACATTTGCATAACTTCAGTGGAGTTGTATATGACGTAAGGACCAAATAACAAGTGTATACTAGACAGCAAGTTATTATTATGTAATACTGGATCATCTTGTCAGTGCAGATTCAATAAAGAGTGAATTATTCAGAAGTTATACAACATTTTTCATGGAATTAGGTTCACAATATCTTGTTTTTCCTATTTTTAATGTAATTTGGTTTCAAATTCAAAATACCAGAAATATTATTGTTTGGTAGATATTAAAAAATAAGTTCAATAGATAGTGTGCATAAACAATAAGAACAAATTACATTGATCATTGAGAGAGAAAATATGTATTAGGGTTTTAGTCTATTGTGGGTTTAGTTTGACATTGGTTGTTTGTGGTTATCTTCTTTGAGTAGCCTTTATAAATATAGAGGTCTTGTGTTTCTGTTAATGTAATGATTCTCTCTCTTATCTCTCTTCTTATTTTTCCACATGGTATAGAATTATAAAAGAGAGAAATGAGGTGAGGAGAGAACCTCAGCACACCATCCTCCCAACCACACATTCTTATTTTGTTTCTTGTCTATGAGGTTCCTTAAAGAGTCATCTCCTCCATGTGGCTCCTTTGCGTCCCCCTCTTTCTGATTTGTCTGTATCAAGACTCCCCTGCATGATCATCAAGGATTGGCGACTTCCTTCGAGCATCAGTGTCCCCTTCCTGCACACGATCGAGGGTCAATGACATCTTTTGAGTTGTCATCAAGCAACAACAACCTTTCTAGTGTGTCTGACACCCAACTGGTGAGCTGAAGGTGCCTCTGTCTGTTTTCCCCCTCCCTCCTCTCAACGGCCTGTGATAGGTTCGTTCTGCAGATGAATGACTGCTAAAATCCACCTCCTTCTCTCCTCCTGGCCATTTACAGAGGTGCGGATGCTAAAATTCCACTCACACATCCTCCTCCCTACGGACTGGGGTTGGGTTGTCCTCTCCTTTTGCACTCCTCCATCGCATTGATCTCCTTTATTGTCGTTCTCCATTAGGGTTATGTATAATTGGTCAAAACAGGAGAAGAAAGTGGATGGATGAAGTTGTGCACACGTGCATGCATGTGATGAAGAAAAAAAATGTTGTCCATTACCTTCAGGAAAAAAAAAGAGTTCATTGGATCTCAAAAAAATGTTAGAGTTTAGCATTTTATTTTTTGATTTATTATGTTAATCTCTTTCAAGTTGGATCCTCCAACTTGAGGGGGAGTATGAGAGAAAATATGTATTAAGGTTTTAGTCTATGGTGGGTTTAGTCCCACATTGGTTATTTGTGGTTATCTTCCTTGTGCAGCCTCTATAAATAAAAGTCTTGTGTTTTCATTAATGTAAAAATTCTCTCTTATCTCTCTTCTTATTTCTCCACAATCATAAATATAAAAACTGATACATTTTGAATTTTTTTTGAGATTAAAAATTGTTTTTTTCTAAATTCATTGAATAAGAAAGAGAGATTTTATTTTTGATCATGATTTAGTTTCAAATTCAAATTATTACAAAATAGGAGCTTATGAATTTTAATTTTGATTAGTTAAATTCGATTTAGTTCAATTTGAATCAGGAATAATTGCAAAAATTAAGTAACATGATGATTGTGTTATTTGATCTAGAAGTTCACAAACAAAAAAAAATTATTTACAATGGTATTCTCTTAATAATATAGATAGATGGTATATAATTCAATTCACTAAAAGCTGGTCCATGATTTTGGAAGGTGTATTTCAATATATAAATATATGATAGACAATGGTGTTATTATATAGTAGAAAAGGAGTACTTGCACAGCCACTGTAGGAGTAATTCATTCATGACTGGTGACAGCTTGAGTAATATGAAAGGTCCCATTTAAGTCATAAAAATCCAACTACTCCCAAGAATAGCTCAAAGAGAAGAACCAGAATGTGCCTTTACATGAGACTATACCAGAAAAGTACTAAAAACATTTCCAACATAATTGTATTTTTGACATTATTTTGGTAAATAAATAGATAAATATCGGAACCTCATGAATAAAAAATGAAATTATATTGTACAACCAAAGGATTGAAGTGGACGTGACAATGATGTATGTGTAAACCATAGCAAAAGGGAGATGAATGCTTTCTAACTATGAAAGAAAATATTTTATTAGGGTTTCAATTGTTAAGATCAGGTCCTACCACTATACCAAAAAATTTGAATTAATAGCAAGAACTTAACACCTCCTTATAAGTAGTCAGTAGCACCACGCAGCCATTCGAGTGTAACTTAGCTCACCACTTCGGGTGTGACTCGGCCCCAACCTGGCCTCCATCACAAGTGGGCGATTGTTAGGCCTGTGACTTGGCCCATCTTGGTCTCCGACATAATCAGCCCCTCGCCATGATTGATTATGACTTGGTCCATCATAACCTCTAGCTTTGATATCACTTGTTAAAATTAGGTACTATCACTACACTAAAAATTCAAGCTGATAGTAAAAACTTAACACCTCCTTATAAGTAATCAACAACACCACGTAGTCATTCAAGTGTAACTTGGCTCCACTTCAAGTGTAACTCAACCCCAACCTAGCCTCCACTACTTACGGCCTTCGCCACAAACAGGCAATTGCTAGGCCTGTGACTTGACTCATCCTAGCCTCCAGCATAATAAGCTTCTTGCCATGATTGACTATAACTTGACTCATCATGGCCTTCGACATCACTAGCCTCTTACCATAGTTACCCAACATTAGTGTATTGCAAATTTAGCCCCACATTGTTTAAATGTCTTTTGTCATCTTTATGTAGCTTCTATACAAAGAGATCTTATCTTTTGTTAATGTAATATTCTACCTCCACCTATTCTTTTGATTTCTCACATGGTATCAGAATTTAGGTATTGAGAATCTTTTAAGATAAGAGATCTAAGTTGAGAGGAGGAAAACTCTAACAAACACCTTCCTCCCAACCACCATTGTCGTTGGTTACTATCTCCAACCTTTTAGGCCCCCTTTAATACTAATTTTCAAAAAAAAGAATACTAATTTTCAGAATTAGGTGTTGCCACTACATCAAAAATTTGAACTGATGGTAAAAGTGAAACACCTCCTTATTAATTGATTATCAACACCACTATGTAATCATTTGAGTGTGACTTAACTCATTTTAACCTTTAGCATAACAAGCCCTTTGCCTCGGTCATTCAACAATCTCCTTAGCATATGTCTGTTGGAATTTAAACCTGTGACCTTTAACTCTCATATTATGTTAAAATTTTATTTTAAAATCAATTTATAATAAGTAAAATAATTCATTATTATATAAGTTCAGGTTCAGTGCCTATTTTAACAAATGTAAGACTATTCTGACATAGACCAAACAAAAGGAAAAGGTTCTGTAAAAACTTAGTGATAGAAAAAGCTTGACAAACCTCAAAACCAGAATCAAAAAGAACATGCGAAGAATTTCCTTTGTCACTGTTACTGAAGTAGTGACCTGAACTGAAATTCACCTGCATTACACAAAATCTATGACCATAGGATGAAGAGAGATGAAGAAAAAAGAAATTGAGAATGATGTCTTTTGGTTCCCAATAAAAATGAGAAAGGCTTACATCACTTGCATTCACACCAGCATATATGATTTTCACAAGAACATGATTTGGTTTGATTGGAAGATTAATCTGTGCTCTAACTATCTTGCTTGCACTTCGAAAATTATGGCTGAAAGTATGAATAACTCTGAAGAAAGAAAAGTATATTAATAATAAAAAGTTAAAGAAACTCATTTACATTCATTCAATCGAGAAAAATGACAATCACACACATAACAAATCACAAGACACAACCACATAGTTGCTTTTGTTCAGTTCATAAGTAATTAATATGCCCATAACAGCTTTCAAAAAACTAGCACTTTCAATATTAACCTAGACTATGATGTATAATTAGTTCCTTGAGGAAGAACTGATGATCTCAGAGATAGTATCCATCAAGATCAGTGGGTTTGTTGTTCAGTCACCATGTCCAAGTGATCAAACATACTAGGCACTATTAACAAATTACCATTGGTACATGCTGGTCAAGATTTTGGGGAAGATGTGTGCAATGCCACCATGAGGAATGGGAGATTTTCTAGCTTTTGTACCAAGAAGGGAATGTGTTGTGTTCCACGTTTGTAATACCCCAATGATACTATCATTTTCACAGATACCTCGTAAGATCAAGAATCCAAGTGCAAAACTTGCCATCCGTGTTAAGCATATTTGGTAATGTACTTGTAACAAGGCTGAATTTTAATTTCCATAAGTCTACAATAGCTGGAATTTGTTTTGGAGATCAGTTTGGGTAGCAGGCCACTGCTTCCTTTGGTCACCAGGCTGAGTTTTCTTTTCAGTATCTTGGATTGCCACTAGGAATCAAGGTGCTGCAAGCTAAAGAAAGGAACACAGTGGTTAATAGATTTGAAGAGATGTTCTGATGGAATGCTAGATTTTTCTTAATACAGAAAGCTTACCCTACTATTTACAGTGTTCAAGATTCCAGTGGAGGTGCACCCAAAATATTGAAAACATCATGCCCAAAGATGGGTTACAGTGGGGAGCATGGATGGGGCAGGGTTGGAGGTAGATTGATCCATTGCCATTTTGGGAGATCTAGAAGAGGTGGACTTCTTTCCAGGGAACTTGCCAACAGATCTGGTATGTCTTCACCAGGTTTAGGTGGCCGGAGCAGAACAGGCCCCTTTCTGGAACATGTTCAATGGAGATATCATAGGGGACTATTTACGCTGTCACTCAAAGAGTAGCTGACGAATAGCTGACAGGGTGCCATTTCTACATGAGATATTGGTTGCAGACAATGGCATTGCTTTAGTTTGTTTGTAGTTGTCTTTGCCCCATCTTGGGAATTTTGTTTTCCAGTATCTGGGTTGCTGGTTTTTTGATGAGCTCCATTAGGTTGACTTGTATCAATCTTGTCTTGCTATTTCCATGATGTTTGTCCTTTGTTCATCTAGGATGGCTTATATACTACATAAGCCTGTTGTATTCCATTTTTTAAACAAATCTGATGGCTCACCACTTCAAAAAACTACCATTGATGTTGTGATAAGACAAACATTTGGAATGTTGTTAATGAAGTACAGCAGAAGATAGTAACTTAGTTGTATAAATATTTTAATTGCACGAGGGAAGTTAAAACCTTTGATTAAATGTCGCAATCTATGGCATGCTTCCCTTATAATATAAGGTCTATGAGGAAAGAAAACCTGAAGTTTAACCATTCAAGTCCAAGCAAAAACACTACCACAATCTCAAAAAATGTTATAACATATGGCATAGTTGTAAATGCATTACCTTGCACCTAAATCAACCAATGTAAGCTAGAGAGACACTACCATATGACATTTCATTTCTTTTTGAAGACATGCAGTTATCTAGGGATAAAAATGGCACATTAACATATGGAAACTATGTTAGGACCTGATTTTGATGATACAATTTAAAGTATAATTTTCAGAAAAGTCATTGAGTATATATTTTAAGTTTTTTTTTTTTTATGCTAACAGGTAAACTGGTACTGAGGTGGGAAACCCGAGTTTATATTATCGTCTGTATCGGGTTAGCCAAGACTATATCCAGGTAAACCAATCCTAATAACTATTGATAGTTCAGATAAGCCAGTATAGATATTAGCAAAGCCAAAAAATATAATTATATATCAGCAATAGATTATTGTAAACCATTGTAATAGATTATTGTTTCCATTTTTGATTAGGGCAAAAGTGTGTAAATTAGTGTTCTCGAAGAAAAAGGTGCAAAGCTTCTAGTATTATTTTCTTGCTTCTATTTTCTTGTAAGAATCACTCTATGCTTTTACCGTAATTCTGTTTTGATTTTTGCGTTTGTACTTTCATTGCAATTGAAGAAGAAAAAGCTCATCTCACCAGGATATGGTGAAAAGTGCAAGGTTGGTGTCTTACACAGGACAAGGTTGTTGTTTTGTCAAAGAGAGGTTATTTCTTAGCCTACAAAAGCAAAGGGATTGGTACTCAGATTATGAAGATTGAGATGTAAACCTGTAAAACACCAAGGAATAATGAAATTCTCAAGGTTGGTAACTTAAGGAGTGGACTAGCCTAGGGTTGAGTGAACCACTATAAATCCTTTATGTTCTTGTATGTTTTTGTTTCTCTCAATGGTTGCTTTGTATTTTGAAAATCTCAATTTTTTTAAGTTCACTATTCATCCTCCTCTAATGAAGCTTCGATCCCAACAAACTATGCAAATCCAAACTTTATGAAGACAAATGAAAGATAAATATCCAGAGGTATCTTTCATTTTTATCCTTCAACATGGTGAAATTTTGTTGATAGAAACTATTTCAGCATACTTCCAATTTTGCTACAAGGTACCAATATGATAACCACAAGGATGAGTTTTCACTTTATATAAAGATTTTATATCAAATTCTCAAACAATAAAATTTGAATTTATAGAAACTATTTCTGCTAATAAAATTTTTAAAGTTCATATTAGCTTTTTTTGGAGAAAAATTTCATTTTAACTTAGTATCCAAAATTATGAGAAACAGGAAATACTACCATGGCAAAGGATAACATACACTTTCTTGAAACTATTAGGCAATTCAATTTTAGCATGTGGAGTGCATGTAGAAGGTTTCATAGGCTTCACTTTTTTGATCAAATACTTATTTTCTTCTTCTGGTGTTGGCCAATATTCCATGCCTCTTCTGTTTGATATCCAAAGACAAGCACCTGCTTTACTCTCATCAGTGATAAGCTTAAACAAACCTACGTAGGTGAATATACAAAAATTTGTTAGGCAAAATCTCAAAATTTCTATAACAATAAATACGGTAAGTTGTTTGTATCATAGTGACTTGATGGCAACATTTCTGTTGCAATCAACATCCAATATACAATAGCCCACAATTGCTAATTAGGCATGTCTTCCCCCATGACAGGGTGAAAAAGATAAATACGATTTCAAGATGGATAATACACTTGACAATATAGAAAATATGATGGGTTGCCACTTGTTCAAGCGGTAAAGACTCTTCATGGTTGAACAAGAGGTTGAGACTTGGGAATTTCAAACACCACAGACATGGAGAAAGTGGTTTGTTTCAGAAATAAATGGGTTAAGTATTTTATATTTTATAAATACAATCTTATATTTTATAAATGGGTTGCATTTTATCTTGGGTGGATTGCAAGATAAATTTTTTGTCATTCTAAAATAACATAATACTTACATAAGAAATAGTAGGCCAAATCTGTGAACAAAAAGTAGAACATCTTTGATAAGTGATATAGGATTGATATTCTCAACATTCCCCTAGTTGTGTAGGTGGTATGATATTGCATCTATGATGTGGACAACATGGGATGGATTGAGCCAAAAACTAATGCACTATAGTACCGTTTTTGAGATACTATTTTTATGGTTATCTCATTCATAAAAATTATGGATTAGTCAAATAGGCATTGATAAGAACATTGAGTGCAATTAGCCAATGCTGTGGTTAAAATCATTACTCAATGAACTTGGGATAACAGTTCAAGGCCCAATGCTAATGCATTGTGACAATTAGGAAACTACGTTTATAGTCCATAATCCAACTTATCATTAACAAACTAAGCATATCAAGATTGATTACTACTATATTCAAAATAAAGTGATAGATTTCTACTCTTTATACTCAATCATCCAAGCAACTTACAGATATCTTCACTAAGTAATTGAGTACAAATGTTTTTGAGTCACTTTCTAACAAGTTGGGTATGATAAATATCTATTCAACAGCTTAAATGAGTGTAATGTAAGGCCTTTGTCTTAAATGAGTGGTTAAATGGATATCTAGTTAGAGGATTCATTACTACTCACATAAATTGTAAAACCTTTTCCTAAAATGTTAATTAAATCTGCTCCTTTCTTCCACAATGATAAAATAAGATATCAATAATAACCAATAATAGTCAATGTCTTAATCCTAAATGGCTTTGGCCGCATGAATCCTTTCACTCCATTTATTTCTATCCATAACTAAATGTTCTATTAAATTATATAATTTTAAAATTTCCAATATTTCTAACCTATATTTGGCCTTCCTTTATCTCTTTTTTTACTTTTTCTGACCTAGTAATTTCACATGACGATGAACTAAGTTGATAATGGAAAATATAGCCTCTCAATAACAAAAAATTATAACCTAATTCTTTGGCATATATAACCTAATAACATAAAATATGATATATAATAGATTATGTTATATTGTAATTTAAGGAAATATGATAAAATATAAAATTGTCACAAGTATAATATTAGACAAGCTTACCATTCACAATCATTTCCATTGGCAGAAATCCACCCATTAGATCAACAAATTTACTGTCTACTTTTGATCCCAAATCAGTTTGAACAAACTTCATTACATGCAAGGGAGGGAAAGTAAATCAGGTGTGATCTAAAACAAGCCAATAGATCATACAAAATATTGGAGTTGCTTGTATCATATCAAAAGCAATCTGAATAGCATTAGCAAAGCATAGACATAGAATGTTTTCCAAATGTAGAACTACAAGCAATATTTGGACTTAGTATGCCCACAAGTCATTCCAAGATTTACGCATATGAAGATTTTGTTTACAGAACATTCCAATGAATAAACAATAATAAACCCAGTCTTTGGGAAACAAACTAGCACAATTAGTTGTAGTTACCTCTGGGCAAAGTGCATTGATTCGAATGCTTTTGTGTTTAAATGGCACAAGTGCTCTAGTAAACATAACCACGCCAGCTGTGAATTATAAGATCAAGTAAGTACACATTTAACATGATGAAATCATGAAGTGGTACATGACATGTCGACATCCATATTTTCAGTTGATTCTACTGTTTATGACATGTCGACATCCATATTTTCAGTTGATTCTACTGTTTGAACATTTTTCCATTGTAGCAAATCAAGAAAAGAGGGTGGCACAATGGTAAGGTTGCTCCATTATGACTTTGGAAATCACAGTTCAAATTCTAAGAAACAACCTCTCCCTTTATAGGAGTAAGACCGTCTACAGTTTGACCCTCATACTCCATATTGGTAAAAACCTCATACATTAGGTTTACCCTGTATAGCAAATCATATGACTAGAATAAATTTTTGTGACATGCAAAATGAACTTGCAGCACATGCCCCAGTTTCTATTTGATTGTCTGCTTCCAATGTACACAAGACTGCAGTTATAATAGAATGCAATTGCAAAACCAGACCCTACATTACACAATATTTTTTTAATTTATTGAATCATGAAATGTAAACCTTTTACTAAACTTTGATATATGATTCAATAAAATTGAGTTTCTCTTAAAATTCGTAAAAGGTATATCCCTTGTTTAAATATCTCAAGCAATGTAGCATTTACTTAAATGATATTCAGGTAAAAAAAGATGCCCTGACACATTTAGATATAAAAAAGATAAAGCAAGAAATGCATGTTTTTGATATTAGAATTTGGATGACTGTATTTTTTGAAATATACTTGTTCAGCCAAAAAACTAAGCAGAACTAGATGTGAGAAGTAGAAAATGCAGAACACAGAAGAAGTCAGAATTGTGACTCTGATGCTAAATTAGAAAATATACATCGAGATTCCAGAGGCACCAGTGCAAAATCATTGACATTGAGATATCTTACAGGTAAATAATTCCATATAAAATATTAGAAATATATGCATGTCAACCTTCATGGATGATCCAATTAAGATTTAGAAGCTTAACTCCATGTGATTCATATGGTTTATATGTAATTATAAAGATATAACTCATGTCAGAATCCTACTATGTATAGTTGACCACATTCTTTTATATAATTAGAGTAAATGTTGTATTAAGAGTTAAGTGTGTGTGGATTTAGTTTTATATTGGTCAAATGTATTTTGTCATATCTTTATAGTCTCTATATAAATAGGTCTTATCTTTGTTAATGAATCAATCAAATCCTTTCCTTTCTTTTATTTCTCAACATAGTATCAGAGCTTAAGTTTTAAGAGTCAAAAATAGAGTAACCCTAAGTGAGGAGGAAAAAAAAAACTATCCTTGTGAGGTTTTATAGTCTCTATATAAATAGGTCTTATCTTTGTTAATGAATCAATCAAATCCTTTCCTTTCTTTTATTTCTCAACATAGTATCAGAGCTTAAGTTTTAAGAGTCAAAAATAGAGTAACCCTAAGTGAGGAGGAAAAAAAAAACTATCCTTGTGAGGTTTTATAGTCTCTATATAAATAGGTCTTATCTTTGTTAATGAATCAATCAAATCCTTTCCTTTCTTTTATTTCTCAACATAGTATCAGAGCTTAAGTTTTAAGAGTCAAAAATAGAGTAACCCTAAGTGAGGAGGAAAAAAAAAACTATCCTTGTGAGGTTTTATAGTCTCTATATAAATAGGTCTTATCTTTGTTAATGAATCAATCAAATCCTTTCCTTTCTTTTATTTCTCAACATAGTATCAGAGCTTAAGTTTTAAGAGTCAAAAATAGAGTAACCCTAAGTGAGGAGGAAAAAAAAAACTATCCTTGTGAGG
>JAMKPZ010008865.1:0-11072 GCA_024699675.1 Amphibolis antarctica | reverse complement strand
GTGGTGGTGGTGCAACTTGGAGGATTCCACCTTATTTGAGAAGATGGATTCAACTGCTGGGTCTAGCATTAGACCTATGGGGAGAAGAAACATTTGCTGCTTTTGTTGGACCGTGTGGTTATTTGGAAGGGGGAGGTTCATCACTTTACCTCTGGAGGTTTCAAACTAGAGGCAGCATGTCTATTGGTCAAGATGAGAACCTCTGAGATCCCATGTCAAATGATTTTATCCCAATGAGGAAGCAGATTATGGGTTGCATTCACTTCATTCAGAATAATTGTACAATTAAGGGAACATCGGAAGCTATGATGAGCCAAGATGGTAGTGAAGAGAGTGAGGCAGCCTGCATCAGCATCCACCAAAACAATGGTTCCATATGATGCTTCAATGGGAGTGGCAACTGGCAAAGCAAATGTGTGATGAGACGTAGCAGGAAACAAAGAGGACGCACATCCTAACCTCTTGTATTCTCAGCTTGATGATCAATAAAATATCTCTATCTATTTAGTTGGAACCCATGAAGAATACAATGAAGATAAACTGGGAAAATTTTCAGCACAACTCCTAGGTGAATGCTCTAACATATACAGGCACATGTTATAATGTGTCTCACTACTTGTCTGTGTATATGAACACATGGATGGCTTGTATATTAATAGTAGAAATAACCTCCTGATTTAAATTGTTACTAAAAAATGTATCATATGAGCAATGTCAACTCTCCAACAAGTTCAAGGTTACTTCCAAAGAAAATGTTTTTTAACCACTGCAATTTGCAAATGCTAACTTAAAAAGAATAAATGTTCACATTAGTGTGGAATCTTAAGAAACATCACCTGATGACGAGATATTTTATTTGTTGGAACTTCTTTTTTTAGGTCAATATCAACATCTGACTCCCTTGATGCCCGTCCAATTAACACCTATATGATTAATAAATGAAAAAGGGTTAATTTATCCTATGCTCACAATTTTAGATTCAAAAACTTTCCAAGACATTAGTTAATCCAATGGATAGATCTCATAGTAGTGGATCAAACTAGAAATTGAGTTTTTTCACATGCTCCTCTACTGGAATTCTAAAGGAATCATGGCAGAACTCTTCCCTATAAATTATATGATTTACCACTATTCATCATTGGCATCAGATTGCTGGTATGACAGAAAAAGGCATATCCAAGTATTCAATGGAAAATTGTATTAATTAAATATAATTTTAGGCATTTATTATAAATCACTATTTAGAGTCAATATCAATGTTGGTGTACATGACAAAGGAACCCCAAGATTGATAGTAAATGCTCAGAAATAATAATTTCATATTACTAAGCACTAGTCATGTAGTTTAATACATAGAATGTTCAATACAATGTTGAGTGTTTTCATTGTTCAAAACCATTTCCACGTTTTTGGATGACAAGGTGTCACAATATAGAAGTCTGAAGTCTTTAAACAATATCAATTCAATTTCAGTTGGAAATAAGTGAAATTACAAAATACAAAGAAAATCAGAAAAAAAACCAAAACAATTATTTCTACAATTCTTACGTCGGATCTATGTGATACAACTAATCTTAGACAAGATCTATTCAATCATCTTGAAATCCTTGAAAATAAGAAAATTTCAAGAAAACCCAGAAAAATCTCTAAAATTTGAAGAGTTTTATTGTTGAGCATTTTGTCTTCCACTGCCAATTGCATTGCTAATGGTACTAAAAGGTGAGAGGGGCTTCCAAGTTCTCAAATATCTTTTGAAAAAGCCAATTTGAATGGTAAGAATGAAATAGGAAATACATGGTAAAATCATAGATTTAACCTAAGAAAACAAGATTTCATTAATGTAAGATTTGCTCTTGAGAAATAGGAAGATTACATAACATGAAACCTAAGAAAAAGAGTTGGAAAACCAACATACGAAGTCTAGAGTAAATTGGAGAAGGGGAGTAGAGGAAATAAGAGAAGAAAATCAAACCAAGAAGAGACAATGCAAAAACAGAAAATGTTTTTAGTGGGTACTCTAGCAAACTTTCCTAGATGCATCACTTTCTTTAATTATTTTTAAAAAAAAATCATCCATAATAGAACAATCTATAAATGTCAACTTAATTTAAGTTATATCCATTAAAAGTTTTTGATTCAAAAATCAATAGTTGAAATTTAACATAAATTACTCAATTTCAAGATGTTTAGATCAAAACCATTATTTATTCAATTAATAATTTTTTTACCATGTCTATATAATCATCTAATCTCAAAATCTATATGGTTACTTTTACCCTCTCATGTATTTAAAGAGGGATATAGAGGCACATCTAAAAAAGACCCCATGCAAAAATACACCATCTTGGTTTGAAATAGATCTTGGTACACACTTTTGTGTTGAGAAAATGTGCTACTGATAAATACAACTGATAGGGGAAAATGTTGTATGATACCATGTATTTGTACATGTAATTTACAAATAAATGGGTTTATCTGATTGGGATATCTCATTTATGATACATATCCAGGAAATATCATTGATATGTAGACCAAGGCATTGTATCATATTCTTCACTAACATTGTCATATAAACATAACATATACACACCAAACACAAATAAGCAACGATTAATATTTGATGTCACAATCACTAGACACAAACACAACACAGTTATTATCAAGCATACATGATTAATAGATGCTATCCATTAGTACATGGTAGGTAAAAAATTAGTTGTTTAGGTTTTTGATTATCAACATAATATATTAAAATACTGTAAACTATGTTATTATCATCATGCCAATAACTCTAAAATTTACCTACCATTTCATGTACTGTTATCATTAATATTTTAAAATTCAGTAATCAGTAATAAGTTAATATGTATTAGTGATGTGTGTATTTGTTGAATAATCATGTAAATTACATAATATAAGGATACATATGTTGGATAAATGGACCCAAACTACTGGATCTGTTTACCCATTTAGTGTACTATATATTGTACAGTTGTTCACCTTGTTATCCATCTTTTCACCCTAATCTACTTGGTATTGATCTGGGCGGTTTTCCCTAACCTATATCATGTACTAATCGTGTTTGTGAAAATAAAAAAGGTGTATCAAGATTATAGTTGACATGATAAATAATTCAATACACAACATGATTAGTACATGTAACTTGATTAAGAAATATCCATATACAATCATCTCACATTGCAACTATGTTATATAGAAAATGCCTTGGTCAACAAACAAATATAGAGGATTCTGTGCCTTCTACCAAAAAATTTTCCCGAGAATGTTGATTTGTTAGAGTTATCTAGTAATCATATATTCATATGGCATATAGTGAAACTGAACAAACCTTGGTCTTCTTAATGTAATACTTCAAACATCGACCATAAAAAATTGCAAAGGCACCATGAGATGAAATAGCCCTCTGCATACAAGAGTGGGCACATTGTTCCAATCTTATCACAGTCTTTTGGGTATCAATCTGTCGGTACCTTGATACTGAACATATAGCAATAGATAAATCAGAATATTTAGAATATGTGCAAATCATCATTTATTAACATGAAAGTGCTGAGAACAAGTTTTTCAATATCCTTTCAATAGAAGCATGATTTTTCATCTACTATGCTTCAACTTTTCTGTGCTTTTCTAGCTTTTTTATGTTTATGTATTTCATTAATGTCGATCTTCTTCTCCCTTTTTGTTCATTTTATTAAATTTTTGAGGTGGTTCACTTTTTTGTTATTACATCTAATGTATCATAAAAATGACGTTGTTTAAAACAATGCTATTTTTGTCATTTTCTTGTAAACATAGACATGTATTTTTCACTGTCAATGATTTATGACAATATTGTCATTCTTATTTTATAGCAATGTCATTTTTATGTCAATCTTGTATCATTCTTCATCAATATGAGTACATGTGTTTGCAATTATTGGTCAAATTTTATGATAGTATCACTTGTCTTTCATACTTATTAGTTGTTATTCTTATTATTGTTATTATTATTATTATTGCTATTGTATACATATTTGCCATTATCACTCTATTTTATGATGTTGTCATTTGTCTATTAATTTTGCGTCATTTTTTGTCATTGCAGTTTGTCATTGTCATTTTTATCTTTTACACGTAACATTTGTCTATTATTCTTATGCCATTATCTGTTATTATGAGTACACATATTTGCCAATAGGCAATAGCATTTTTGTTTTATGACTATCATTTATTTATCAATCTTGTCATATTGCTATTTTTCTTGTTATTACAGGTAATTAGTATGTGTATTTTCCATTATCATTTTCATGACATGACAATGCAATTTGTTACTCATTATGATATATTGATATTATTTTTGCATCATTTATATCTTGTCACTTTGTTAGATGATAACATTTTTCTTTTCTTTGATTTGAACTTCAAAACATTTGTTGAATACCTGACACACTATATAATATATGAGGGTAGTGGAGATTTTGAACAAATCAAAGAACAAGAGAACTGAAAGAAGGTTGAAAAATGGAGAGTTGATCACAATTCAAACGTGGCAAAAGAGTGTCACAAGATTTGAAAAAGTAACCATTCGATCAACTATACATCTTACTTGGGCCTCTATAGGATAATTTCAGATGCATTTTGGAGTTCATTTACCATTTTTGAAAATTTTTGGTAGTTACTCCCAAATTAAAATATTCAACCAATACGTAAGATTGTACTTTGAGATGTAGGAGAAATATTTTTAACACCAAAAGTTTAGGGAATTATTTCTAAGAAGCATGAAGGATATTTAACTTTGTAAATCTATGAAAATGCTTCTAATTTACCTGTTTATTTTATCTCGGACTAATTTTCATAAGTAAAAGAGCATTTGCACATGTATTGTTAGTTTTCATAAGATTATTTTCAACTTTTAATTTAACAAAAATCAGAATTTATTATTTCGAAAATATTTCCCAAAAGTGATTAATACTACAGGTCCAACCTAAACAAGGAATATATAATTCTATTCAAAATAACTATCCAAGGTAATTATAGTAGTCTTTTATTAGAGATAATTAGTTGATGCTGTAAACATCCCACCTGAAAATAATTTATCAAATTCAATACACATATTGAAACTAATAATATTACTTATTAAATAATTAAATTTAGAAATTTTTGTAATATTAATTAAAATTATAAGTAATTCCTGAATTTTAAGAATATCAACAGTTTATAAGTAGAAAAAATGAATAACGTAGAAACAACTCAGAAATGAACTTCATTTTTTTGTTACATTTTATTGAATTTTTTAAACATTTCTCTGAATTTCATTATTTTTCTTATTTTCACAAATCGAGGGAATCCTAATTAAATTTGCATATGCCTTATATCAATATAGTTATGTTGCATAAATAGAATTTGCAGACATAAATTTCTTTAAATTTTCCATTGATTATTACATTTGTTTTACTTTAAAGATATTTAGTCTGTTTTTTATAACAATGTGTATCAATGCATGGTACTATTTATTAATGTATAATTTGTTTAATTTTTGATATACATAGAAAGATAAATGGGTCTAGGAAACAATATTATTTAACTACTTTGGTGGCACTTTGGATGCCTCCCACATGCCAAGGAAGGAGCCCACAGTGTCCAAGGTGCCCAAGGTTGTTGCCTTGGAATCTTAATAACCTTGGAAAACCCATTCACCATCCCTGGCTTTTGTAGCTAAAAAAAATTACAAATAGTTCAATTTCAACTTTTGAAAAGACCCTACAATTTCAATTTCAACATGTGATTCATATAATGTACTTATTAATATTATGTACTCAAAAAATTTATGTCCAAAGGCTTCTAATCATGTATTCCTTTTAATGCTTAAGAAATTATTGAATGAAGTGCAAATGTCTATCATCCAATTTGGACTGCTTTATGATATTTTACATATTTAGTTGTTGCAAAAGTGTAGTATATTGATTGTAAGAAAATTGTATGGAATTAATATTTAGCATTTATAATAAAAAACAATATTTTTAAAGAGGTACGAAAAAGGTATAGTTTTTGTAATATAATAAAGGAAATTATTCATTAAAAACATAAAAATATATTTTAAATAAATAATGAATGTAATTAATATTATTCCAAATTCCAATAGTATTTTTTTAAAAAAACAACTTAATCATGTTGAGCCAATAGTATTATTTTTAGTACAATAATATTTTCCATTGAAATTGAGGCTAATAATATTAATTCATAATTTAATTCACTATTTACACTTTCAATTTCTGTGAATTTCAGAACCAACACAATTGCCTAAATTTTCAACTCCATCTGATTCCATTACATGGACAATCACCTTGTTAAAGAATTTATTTCTTATCATTTTAATTTCCTGAGAAATGCAATCAATCTACAAGAATTCCTGATGAAAAATTGTGACATGATATGCATTCACCCACAAAAGTGGGAACACTCTATAGGACGTGTTTCCAAGAGTAAACAAATGACTTCAATATTCCAGTCAAGTATGGTGTTTTCATTTCATGATAGAAATAAAAAATTATGAATACTTATAGACTTGAACACAAGTTACCAAATATACCTTCTCTAGTATAAATAGGTGATTCCTGATCATGGGAGTCTAAGTCCATTTCAAGAATCTGCAAGTACAAGATACAATGCAACAGAAAGATGAGAAAAACTGAAATAAATGCAATAAACAAACAAATTTTGAGTCATAATAATTCAATCACTGCCAAAAGAAAGGACTGAGTGACCAACCAGTGCTTCGATATCAGAAAAGGATGGTGCATCATGATCACTGTCCGAATATTTTTCTTCTCGATATGATGTTTGCAGCTTATCTGGCAATTCTATTTCTTTGCAATCTGATTCAACCTGTGAAGGAAGGCAAACTTGCGTATTCCAAGGCATCTCCAATTCCTGCTTACGGTTGCCAGATACATCAATGCAAGGCAATGTAACAGCCTGAGACTCCACACCTGTTTTTTCCAAGAAAGAAGTCAAGAGACATTTATGAAAAAAAAGGATTTCGTCAATTGAAGAGTTCTGTTATTATAGATACATAATGAATACTGCACTCCTTGTATCCAACCAGAGCAGCAGAGGTGAACAATTTGAACATCATGCATTGAATTAGACAATGGCAGCTTTATCAGAAATCAAACTATAAAACAGAATACAAAAAGAGCTCAGATTTTGTGGAAGGGAATGATCTCTTATAACCTGCTTCAGAAATTGCAGTTTGCACAATTAAAGAGGAAGAAACAAGAGGGTGAGTGGAGTCCTCATTTTCTCCTGATATGCTAAGGATATTAGCTCTTCCTTCCTCCACAAGAGCCTCAAAAGACTGTCCTACAGAAGTGTCCTCAGGACCTGACCTCATTTCTGTAGAACCAGCCATAACAGTTGGAAAAATGTGTTCATTACATGGAATATCAGGATCTTCAGTGTTAAGAACACAGAAAACAAACTCTTCAAAATGTTTGGAGGAACTCGAGTGTCTTGATGACATATCAGGACTATTTGATGCTGAACCAAAATTGCCATTGTCCTGTGCACAAGGAACCTGCTGACCAGCATCATTGGATCTTCCTAAACTCACATTGCACTCGTAAGAGATGGTAAATGTTTTGTCATCATGAGGCAAATCAGCTGGAGAACTCATTAAAAAATTATTCAAACTTTCAATGCAGAACTTGTCTGTAATGTATCTTTCATCTTTGTCCACAAAAAATGTGTCGCCATCACTAGTAACATTCAATGGAACAGACAAGAAATCACCCTCTGGACTTGTTGCATTTCTCTCAAGAGAATTGGTAGCCTTAGGATCACTATCACATTTTGGTTTATCAGTGTTCTTTGCATCTTCAATGGGGAGTACGGATGGAAAATCTGAAAGGTTAATTTTGTCATTAGGGCTTGATCTAATATATGAAGGAAGTCCATCAATGATCTCCCAGATAGGCATTCCAGCTGATGGTGAGGAATATGCTACTTGGGGAAATGGGTCACTGGAGTCAAAAGAATCTGGCTTGATATGCTGATATTCTTCACATTCAGAGCATATATTTCCATGGGCATCATTCATTGGATCAGAAGTGGACCAGGGCTTATTCTCTATGCAACCTTCAGAAAAGTTTATTCCTGTAAATTCTTGTGTTTCATGAACAACAGTGTAGTCCCGAGAAGTGCTCAATTGATTTTCAAATATATGAACATCTTCAGCTCCCATAATTTTCTCATGACAATGATCTGTATTTTGCCTTGTATCATTCTTATATGACATAGAAGGGAGTTGGTTAGGATTTTCAGGCAAATTATCTCCACGCAGCGTGCAATCTGCAACTCTAGATTTAAATGAATCCATTGGGTCTGCATGAAAAACGTGAGAAATGCCATCAACATAAGCAGCACAAGTATTCACATTGTTCATAGTAAAACTGCAATAAGTTCCATCAACATTGGCAGAATAATGGTCAAACCCCACGACTTCCGGAGAACCATCATCAATATTCTGCCCTTCATGGATGTGATAATCAGCTGAAATTTCACCATCTGGTAGGTGATATCCAAATGCCTGCCCCAATGAATTCAATTCACATCGACCATTTTCTGTAATGAGACAGTTACCAGGTAACATATCAAAATCAAATCCCATGTGGTCTGGGGGTTCATTGCAAACTCTTTTCCGCATGCCATTATACAGACTCCGCAAGTTTACTGTTTTTCTTTTTGCAGAATATGTCTCTTGTTTCTGATAACTGCAAGCTTTACCGAACTTGGGATTGTTGGAAGCAGCGGGATCGATCTCAGTGATCTGGGCTGAGACCTTTTCAGAAACATCCTTGTCAAAAAGCATAGAATGCCAACGGTCTTGCAGTTCATGTATGGTAAATTTGCGTGAGAAGCGCACAGATCCCTTAGCTAACGACTCTAAGGAGGCACCAGCCTATTACGAACACCAGTTAGAACAAAGAGTACGTGAGTACCAACAAAAAAACAAACAAACAAACCGCTATACATTGCTAGACTACACCCAGTATTAGTTCGCGGCATACATGTATTTCTCCCTATTCCTTTTAAACATCAGAGACATAAAAATTAGGCAATTCCCTTGGGAAATTGCGCCTACTACAGCCATTGGCAGGTACAATGGCGAACAGATACTACCACGCCAAATAACAACGAGTGGATGAAAATTCAAGGAAACAACCGGAACCAAACGAAACCCATGGGAAGAGAGAGGAAACGGGGAGGAGCGGGAGGGCACAGTCACTGGAAGAAACACCACCTCGACAGCGTTCTTCAGGAGGAGATCGTCTTCGGGAATCCACGGTTGCACGGGCGCCTGCGCGCCCATCTCGGTCGAAGAGCAGCCCAGGGCGGAGGAGGCGCTAGGGATCTTGGATGGGAAGGAGGCGGAGTGGCAAGTGGAGGTCGTCGTGGGGGGAAGAAGAATCGAGAATGCGCGCGAACCTGCTGCATCGTGATGACCGTCCGATCCGACGATAGACGGATGGAATTCTACCACGTGTTCACACCCCCCCCCCCCCAAACAGGACAGATTTAAATTTAATTCCCAATCAACTTTTTATTTTCTTATCAGTGTACGTACTTATTAATTACAACTGCCCATGAAGTTAGGGTACCGATTTTTTTTTAAATTTTTAAAAGTTAAAAAAAGTTAAAATTGAAATTAGTTTTACTGGTAAAGTTAAAATTACGTGATAAAAATTTATATATTGAAATCTTTACGATTGTATAAATTTTTTAATATTTTAAATTTAAATTTTTACTTAAAAAATATGATTCAAGTTTTTTGTAAATTCATGTATTTTTTTAGGTTGTGTTTGTTAACGAAGTGAAGTGAAGTTTTTATTGTACAAAATTAATAGTACATGGTAATTATAACAAATAAAATATATGAATAATAATTGTAACAATTTTTTTTAACGTAACAATTAAATGTGAATCAACAAAAATACCTTTATCTTTAATTGTATGATATTTATTAATAAGTAAATAAATAAAAAGGATGAAGATAAAATTGAAATTTTCATATAAAACAGAAAAAAATATCCCATCAGAAATCCTCACATGTTTTTCCTCCTTCCATACCTTGGGAATCATGCCAAAATACAAAAAATTTGTCATAATTTATAAAATTTACATTTAAAAAATTACATAATTTATAATATAAACGTTTAGTATATTATTTTTTATAAAATATTTTTGTAAAAATTACACGATTTATAATATAAACGTTTTGCCAAGAAACTTACCTCTTAGACAAATTATTTTAAGAAAATCACATTCCCAAATGATTGATAGGTTTTAGGGTGCATTTTTTTTGCAAAGTTTATCCGTTTTTTATGTTATTAAAGTAATTTTAAATAAAAATAAATAAATACCAACTCTTTCTGTCAGGAATAATGTTTTTCTTATGTGTATTTTGATGATGTATTATATTTCATATTATTTATATTGTTTAGATTAATGACAGTTAAATAATTTAAGAATAGACATCTTTGTAAGGTTTTACGTTAAGTCCGTAAGATTTTACGTTGGACCGCTTTGCAATACTTCAAAGAATAGATATATCATATAGTTTAAAGGTTTAGACTCAAATATTATAACTTGCTTAGTGTGTTTGTCACTTTCTATACAATGTGTGTTTACAACTTAAACGTTATATACACCTCAAAATATTTAATATGGTCATTACGTAATAAGTTTTTAAATCTATGTTTATTTGATTAAAAACTTAAATAAATAAATAATATGGAAGTCAAATGGTTATTAAAATGAGTCAAAGATATTTCGATTAATCAAAAATAAATAAATATATCATCTCTTACCAACTATTTCTATGTTTATTTTATTCGAAATCCGAAGAGTTAGATTTTTTGCAACTACTTACATTTTTTCACCTAAAATGTAAATACCCTTTCATTTATGATATTGAAAAAATAGAAGTATTAAAAAATTACAAAAAAAAGATATTTTTTAGATATTTTTAAAAATTATATTTGTCTACGAATAAATAACATTATATATATATA
>JAMKPZ010008864.1:0-10489 GCA_024699675.1 Amphibolis antarctica | reverse complement strand
GGCAAGCATGAAAAACAACTGTGTCAAAATGATCACCAAATAGATCTTTGGAGTCCATGGTGGACTGTCAAATACACTCAGATGCTTAAGTCAGGTCAGATAATACCAGAAGATCAATTAGGTTTGAGCATAGTAGCATACTTGTATTGTGAGATCATTAGAGTATTTACAGCATCTCTACCATAGGCAGTGATGGTTGGATAAAAAGTAGTCAGAGGGTACCAAAGTCAGCCTACAAAGGTAAGAACGTCAAAATTCAAACGTCTTTCAATTTTTTGGATTCTTTCCAGATCCCAAATCTGTGGTTAATTTCCAACTTCAATATTTGGATTTTTTTCAACCACAAAATTGAAACTTGAACCCAATAAAATATTTCGTGATAAGATAGAAAAAATGGTGTTTTGGGCATTAATCCAACATCTACTAGTGCAGTTCTAGAGTAAATTTTTTATTTTTGCTAATTTTATTATTTGTGATTGTTTAAGAAAAGGGTAAATTTGCTAGTCAAAAGTAGTGATACTTGTAGTTCCTACAAGAGTCTTGGTGTGAGCAAACTACTACCAATATCTAAAAAATAAGAAAAGGCTATATGTTCTTTTACCAAAAAATTTGCAGTTTGGAGCACAAAAGAATAAGTGAGAATAACTTGTTTGTGTATAATTATTCATTGCATTTCATTTCAAAGTACCTAAATAAAAAACCTACATCAGAAGATAAGATAGGTATTTAATCACACCTCCTTATCCTACAAACAACCAATAAAAGCAGTGACCCCTTGAATTAGAGCTCAAATGAGCAAGGAAACCTAAAGGTAAATTGCATTCAAAATTCTAAATCATTTACTGTGTTCAAGAAAAGTAATTCATGAGACTTGACCTCTTAATTAGGTTCATTTCTTACATACGAAAAGTCATTCACTTGAAAATGAACTGTAATAACTCAATTGAGGATACTTGTAGCTTTCACTAAAATCTAAATCTTAATGAATGTAAAAAACCATCATCCTAAAAAAAAGCCTCTCACCTTCTTCCATTGATCTAATTATTTGGGGTTTAGAATTTTGAACCAAAGATTGTAAAGTTCAGTTGGAAACTCAAAGTTGGTCTGATTTTAGAATGACCATGGAATGAGGGTTTATCTGTAAAGAATGGAAAGTAAAAAAATGAAAGAAAAAAATGGAATGAAAATTTCATGAAAGTAATAAAAATGCCAAAAATTTCAAATTTTGTTTCCAACTTTACAGCAAACACAAACACTTAACTTTTTTACTTTCCTTTTTGAAGAGGCACAACCCCCCCCCCCTCCCCCTCTCTCTGCCATAGAGTTAGTCTATGGTAGGTGCCTACTTTCTAATATTTTCTTCTTGTCTTCAATTTTGTGTAGTCAATAGTAACCTTCTTGTCTTAAGTTTCCATTAAATGTGGCTAAACCAGCATTTATTGCCTTTTTATTTATTTTGTAAAACATTTCACGTTGTTTGATACTTAAAATGCTCCATGTGAGTTCATCTGATTATAATTTTTTCACAATGCAGTGGTATTTTCTATCTAACGGCTTTCTTTTTGTTTTTGAAGAATATTACAATACCCATTCCTAGATAGTATATACTGTGTTCACAGTGATCTCTGATTTTTCCAAATTCTCAAACTAGACTGCATTTACCATCAATTTTGCATTCAATTACTATTTAAATCTCCATTCTTTTTAACTTATAATTTACATGAATTTGATAACATCAATGTGCTTTGAGCTTGTATGCTCGTGTATTATACACACACGCTCTCTCTCCATTTTGTGGTGTTTGAGATATTATTAGATTTATGTTATTGTATGAGCATTACAGATGCTATTAGATATTCTAAACACTCTCCCGTACCTCTATTTTAGTAATGCAATACCCTAACATCCCCACAAGGATATCAACCAAAATAAGAAAACAACAGCTTGAGATAGCCACATTCAGACCTGAAGGGATTATTTTGCATAAATGAGATACAACTTGTTGATCTTTACACAAATAAAACTCGGCTTGATCTCTGCACATTTGCACTGGGTTCATACTTACTAAGAGGACATGATCTCGAGGGCATCTCTAGTTTGCCCAAGAATGTTGAACACACTTGCAGCAATATGTGCCGGTGTAAGTCCGGCTTGGGCCATCTGATCAGGAGTGGATCCGTGCTCAATGTATCGGTCAGGTAGAACCATAGGCCTCCACTGCAATATATGTAGTTTGATGATTATATGATCGATATTATAGGGAAAAGTAGATTTTTGTTTGTTAGCCGTTACCTTTAGTTTGCCATCAAGAAGGCCATCAAGAGACATGAACTGAGCAACATGGGAACCAAACCCTCCAATGGATCCTTCTTCCACAGTGATCACAATCTCGTGAGATTTTGCTAAACTGCGGATCAGACCACGATCAAGTGGTTTACAGAAACGAGCATCTGCAACAGTGACACTCAATCCCTTCTGCTCCAGTAAGGAAGCTGCAGCTAAACAGCTTTGAACTGCTGTTCCATATCCCAGGAGTGCCACCCGCTCAGCCTCAATCAGGATCCGCCCCTTCCCCACCTGTTCCAAATTTCCAATGATACCATTTCATATTTTTATGATTGTCTCCATGAATGACCAGCAGATAACCATCGCTCTAGATTTCCTCATATGATAATTATTAAGTACCTCAAGAGGGACACCCTTGTTTCTGGGAGGAAGTTCTACACCAGTTCCATTTCCCCTTGGATACCTAAAGCAAGATGGTCGGTCGTCAATGACTACTGCAGTGGCAACCATGTGAAACAACTCAGCCTCGTCGGAAGGGGCCATGACCACCATGTTTGGCAGGCATGCCATGTAAGTGACATCAAACGAGCCTGAATGTGTTGGACCATCAGCTCCAACAAGGCCTGCTCTGTCCATTGCAAATCTCACTGGCAGCTTCTGCAGATCAACATCATGAACAACCTGCAGAAAAAATACAAACCCTCATCAGAAAGTCAGTTCCACACTGATTAAAATCTATCATGAGCCACCCACAGAATGTTTCTTTTCCTTGCCTGATCATAAGCCCTCTGCAAGAATGACGAATATATGGCACAGAATGGCTTCAGACCCTCACAGGCAAGCCCAGCAGCAAAGGTGACGGCATGCTGCTCTGCAATTCCAACATCAAAACATCGGTTTGGAAAACGACGAAGGAAGTAATTTAGGCCAGTTCCACCCCCCATGGCTGCATGAATTGCTACAATGCCTTTGTCAACTTCAGCTTCTGCTATCAGTGCCTCAGCAAAATAGTTGGTGTAGGACTGTGTCTTGCCAGACGACTTAAATTGCTTTCCGGTGGCTGGATCAAATTTTGCAACTCCTGCAAATTTTATTTTAGAAAAATGAGGATATCATCAACCAAGAAATTTAGATATCTTTTCAGCTTCATGTTCAAGTTGAATATAGTGGTTACCATGGTATTTGTCAGCTGCTTTCTCAGCATATGGGTAACCACGCCCTTTTTCAGTTACTACATGAATAAGTACAGGACCTGTTGTTTTGGTGCTCTTCACCTCACTTAGAATGGCCACAAGGTCGTCAACATTGTGGCCATCAACAGGACCAATATAGTAGAGGCCAAGCTCTTCAAACAACGTTGAACCAGATCCACTGATCATTCCACGAGCATATTCATCAACTTTTGCAGCTAGTTCATGCATAGAACCGCCAATCTGTTTTGTAACTCCCTGACATATTCAAAACTAATGTAATTCAGGAATGATGACATGACAAGTGTTTCACAAGCAACCTCAAGTGCCTACTGCTTTGTGTTGCCTATAGCATGATTTGGGTTTGTCAACAACGGATGTTTAAGGAATTATAAGCCAAGAGGAAGTAGTTTCATACTTTTCAGTTAGTCTACTTAAAGTATGATCAGGTGAAGAATTGCACAAAATACTCATAATAGTGTCCAAATTTTCCTGATTGTATCTGTTTTATGCAAGAACTGCTCACATGACATTATCAAATTCACCTTGGCAACCTCCCTCAACTCTCTAAGAGGCCTGCTGGACTGCAACTTGCTTAAGGCACTGCTCAGAGCTCCCACTGGTGGTAAAGGCCCATCAAGTGAGGCAGTGGGGAGTGAAACTTGCTTGTTGTCATTAAGAATTAAGATCGTATCTGAGTCAAGGTACCCAGCATTATTCATTGCTTCGTAAGCTTGGCCAGCAGTCATGGCTCCATCACCTATCACAGCAATTACATTGTTTTTTCTTCCTTGCAAGTCCCTCCCAACAGCCATTCCTAATTGGAAAAGTACGAAACAATGAGCATTACAAAGATAAGATTCTTTACTTTTTGGGTGTCAGAGAGAAGCTATGTGAAGCTCTAGTTTTAGCATCTGATGGGCATCATGCTAAACTCGAGAACAAGATTACCTAGGGCCGCTGAGATACTAGTTGAACTATGACCAGTACCAAAGCAATCATATTCGCTCTCAGCACGTTTTGTGAATCCTGATAAACCATTAGTTTGCCGGATGGTTGGCATCTGAGCTCGTCTCCCTGTCAGTATCTTGTGTGGGTAGGACTGCAGAAAAATCAAATAAAAAACAGAATTAAACTTTCATTATCATTATCAAATCAGGTTTCCTTATTCATTTTACAAGTCCATGGAAATATGTATCAGTAACATCAGTGGAGCCTAATCATCAAGAAAATGTTTGCCACTTTCAGCCTCCGTTTATTTTAAAATCATTCTTCAATGCAAGATTCTCCCAAAAGGCACAAAGTTGTATTCAAAATGCACTCCACTAAGACAAAAACAGGGGGAGGTGTAATTAATGTGAATGGACCTGATGACCAACATCCCACAATATCTTATCTTGTGGGCAGTTGAAGACATAGTGGAGAGCAACAGTCAATTCAACCACGCCGAGGCTAGAGCCAAGGTGTCCACCTGTCTTCGACACATTGAAGATGACATCAGATCGGAGTTCATCTGCAAGTTGTTTCAGTTCCTGCAGCATGAGTAAGTGCCGAAGTCATGTTGCGAAAACCAGGAATTCGATGAAATGAAATACAAACAAGAATGGCAAACGAACAATGATTTCAAAAATTGAGAGTTGTGTTTCACACTTTACCTTAAGCGACAGATTCTTCATGTGAATGGGATAGTTGATTGTGTCCAGAAGAGGAGTGGGGGGTCTCTGATAGTGGTATTCTCCTCTCTCCGACAAGGATGCACAAACACATACCTTTTTCCTCCCCTACAAACCAAGACGCGGCAAACACGATTCTTGATTAGAAAATCGTTCGACTGAACACCAAAGAAGAATAATAGAAACCAATAGGGGGAGGGGGCTCTGATTTCTCACCCCTCTTTATCTTTTAGGGTGGGTTTGTGCCTTTGAAAAATATGAAAAATGGTGAAAAATTTGACTTATCATTCTCACCATTTCCATCATGTCTCGTACTTTCCAATCTTAAATGGTATACAGTTGGGTTTTCCCAGAAAGAGGTTATTCAAAATTCAGACATCTCTCTCCATAAGCTAAACAGAAGGAAACAAAAACAACAAATGAAACCAGTTTAACTGGTGACTTGGGGCTCTGGAGAGAGAACCAACCTCTAGGTGCTGGAGGTTGTCCTCCACTCCCAAGCGCCGTGAAGAGAGGCCACCGCACCACATCTGGGACTCAGGGGCAGCAACATGCTTGACAGGGTAGTAGTGGCAAGGGTATGACACGGTGGAGAGAGCCATGGCGGCTTAGAATAGGCAAGTAGGAAGGTGGAAAGAGAAAGCAGCAACCCACCAAGCCAGGGAGGACGACGGGGAAGAGAGGTGGGGTGGGGGAAGGAGAAGAGAGAGTCGAGCGGAGGAGGAGGACGACCTTGGCACCTCGCAATCCTCTGGATTCCGGCGGAGACGGTGGAGGTCACGTGGCGCTGCCGTCTTCGTCGAAATAGACCTGAGCCTTCACTTTAACGCTTGCGGCGATCGTTATATTATTTTTTCTCTATTTTCGATTATTACATCTACGTAGATATCTATTTTTTAATTTTTTTTAATTTTAACAGATATACAAATACTTTAATGTTAAATTTATTTTTACTTAAATATAATTTTTATCGAAAATGAATTTAACGTGGTATCACGAAAAGTCGAAGCAAACAAAAAAGTAGTTTAAAGTCAAAGTAAATTAACGAGGAAATCACACAAAAATTTCCAAATAAAAGGAATAGAAGACAACCAAAAGTTAAAACTAATAAGTACTATAAGTTTCTTTAGTAAGATTGACAAGAGAAAGTTAAGATAGTAGAAAAGGTAAGATCTGCATAAGAAATATAATGTCAATAACAGAGAAGTTAGGCAAATTAATAAGTTAAAAGACTTCAACAATTAAATCATCATCAGACATAAGAGATTTTAATCAAAATGTAGTACAAAATATTAATTTTATAAAAGAAAATAAAGCATTATCCTTTTCTGTCTCGCATGCCTAGTAAATGAGCGTGTCATCCATGGAAAGGGGATGTACACGTGGCAGCATGTACCGGCCCCGTGGCATTCCCACCTCATCCCCACGATCTTGCCGCATCGGTCGTGGACGGTCTCCATTGTTCCACGTCAGCCGAGAATCCCAAAAGATAGTGTTGATATCCAAATACGGAAAACGAAATAAAGAAACCATGAATGTTGGCATTGGGAACCACACTATTTTAATCGTAATTCTCTAAAAAGGAAAAATAAGATAATTTTATTTCGTTTGGAAAGAATTTTAATTATTTTCAAAAATGAGATGGAAGTGAAGTAGAAGTTAATTTTGTAAGAAGAGTTAAAGTTACGTAATAATTTAAAAAGTAATAATATATTAAAATTTATATTATAATATTATTATTAAAAATAATTTTAAAAGTTAATTAAAATTTATCCAAAATGATACCTTAGATTTCACATAAACATAATCTTATAAATTATAATAATAAAGAAGTCATCGTGTCAAAATATATAATGGTCCAAAATCTATTAATCTACTTAGCTATTCCTTAAAAACTCAGTTGCGAGGACCGAGTTTAAAGATAAATAAGTCAAATATAAGACATCTGGAATGTTATACTAAAGTCAATTTCAATTGTGAAGTATGTAATACTAAAGTCAATTATGATTTTATTTGAGAAAGAAATTTATAGTAATTTTTACTATGTAAAGTATATATTTTAATAAATATTATAATAATAGTAATTTTTTTCATTGTAGTTGTAAAAAAAAAATATAAATAGATTTTTTAACTTCAAAAATCATATCAATATGAAAAATGTGAACTATCAATTCAATTAATACGTAGACTTTAGGTACGTCTGTTTGAATTTTAAAACACAACTTTTAACTTCTAGAGTAATACTGTAGTAACATTTTGAAAGAATAATGCTTGAAAAAAAGAGCGACACTTTAGGAGTTAATGTTTGTTTACTGAAGTAGTATTTTTCAGAAACTTTTTAAAATTTCCAATATTAACATTAAAGGCTAGTTTTTTTTATAAATGTTACTAATAATATTTTAAGAATATATTTTATTAAAAATGTTTTTAAAAATAAATAAAAGTATTTGTAAAGTTTTAATTTTATAATTTTATAATGTTAAAATTATTTAAGTGTAAATGAAGTATGTCAACAGATATAGATGAATCTCATAAGGATTTTAAACAATTACAATGATGAAATGTTTTTAATTTCAAAAATTATAATGTATTGAATTAAATTACACTACTTTTAGATAAATACTCTTAAGAAATGGTAGATGACGCCTCATTTATCAAGTGAAAAATTAACTATGTTGAAATTGATGTTTTAAGATCTTAAAGTTATCACGTAAATCAAAAAATATATTTTTATTTACATAACTTCAACAAAAAATTCTAGCCCACCTCAAAAACTAGAAACAGAACAAATGTACCATTTACCAAATAAAATACACGTTACTTCATTTTGTGGAAATGTTTGCGAACCTGAGACTTGAACACGTTGAGATTTTTTCAACCGTGAGTGTTACGTTGATGACTGTTTTGTTGAATAGGGGAATATGTAGTGCCTGGCAGTATCCGTTATTTTCACCAGTATGTTGTTTGTTTTTTTATGCCTTGCTGGCCTCGTAGAGGCGGTTGGTGAGAATGCTTACAGGCAGAAGAAAACTGACACGTAGACCCATGTTGGGCAATGACTTCTGTCGAAAATTATTTTCTCTAATTATTCTACGGTTATTTGAGAAGAATTTTAATTAATTTTAGGAATTAGATATGAGTGAAATTAAAATTATTTTTATAAATAAAATTAAAATTATATAATAATTAATATAATAAAAATTTATATGTTTGAATTTATACAATAACAATGACATTAGTACATAGAACTTACAGCAATTACATGACCATTATCGTAAATTAAAATAATATAATTTATAATATAAATATTTTTGTATGATTTTTAGTATAAAATGTTAAAATTATTTGGTAAATATTATTGTAGACTGTTATGATGAATAGTGAAAAATTAAAGTATATAATGAAAAATTCTATACCAAACAAGGTCGAAGCATCTCACTTTTGATTTTGTTCTGTGTTTGGTAAAAATGATTTGCATGGTGATTTTTTTAGTTATAATTATCGTAAAAGATTAGTAGATCTTTTTATCGTGGATCTTTTGTGTAGGGTGTTATTAAAAATTATATTAAAATTAATATTTTACTGTAGAGATCTTTTTATATTTGATAAATTACTATAAAGATTTAATGTTATATAGTAAAAATATTAGTAGATCTTTTTTACAGAACAGACCTCGTATTTATTAATAGATTAGTATTAGTAACAAATGCGTTTTAGTTTTATAGATAAATAAATAAATTGTAATGTTTGTACATGAACTTTAACTTTTAAATTCAATTTTATATTGTTACTTTTGAAATTGTATTGAAAAATTTTATATTTAAAATATTACAATATTTAATTTTTATAATTTTTCAATCGTACACAAATTATTGGAAAAAATAGTCTCAAAATAAATGAAATTAAAACTCTTATATCATTTGTAACTCTTTTCCTATAAATTAATTGATTTATTTAAATGAAGAAAACTTCACAAAAACAACATTGTAATTTGTTTCATTTCAGAATTTTTCATTTTCATTTCTTTGGTAGCGTTCTTTTGAAACTCTAACTTTAAATGATAGTTATATTTTGTAACTTGAAATTAGAGTTATTTTAAATTTAATGTTATAAAAGTATACTTCTCATGAAAAGTTGAAATTACTGAAACTCTAAAGAAACAACTTCTTTAATTTTTGAGTACACAACCACACCATTTTAATCTCTTCCTTTGTTTTTTTTAATCTATTAACGAATATTTGAGTTCCTTGAAGTGCTTCTTTTGTGGTGTTTATATTTTTAAAATTAATAAAAAATTATATAAAATTATATAAAATAATAATTAATTTTTTATTTTATTTTCTATTATTTTCTCCTAATTTTAAAAGCACAAACACCTTACATTTGTGTACATAGCATGGAAAACAAAGAGGATAATTTGTAAATTCCTTTTTTTATTGATCTTGAGATGCGTCTGATAGAAGTTTTTTAACTTTTAAAGTAAAAAAATAAACATTTCAGCTTCTTAAAAAAAAAAGGTAATAACGGAAACATGTGACATTGAAAAATATGAAAAAATTATATTAAATATTAGAATTGTAATTTTTAATATTAAAATAATTAAATATTGATGATAAAAAAATTACATTAAGAAATCCTACGTTATCATGATATTGGAATTATTTTCACAATTAATGGACTGGGCTACTCGTGCACGGACCGAGTAGCTTACGCCGAAGCATTATCCGAAAAACTCGCTTGGATCAAGGTTTGTGCCGGAAAAAAAAGAAAATAATAAAAATATATATTGCGTCGTATTTTAGTAAAAATATAAAAATATATAATAGACGGAAAAATTGGACAGTAACCTCCATCGACTTTCATTTATTATTTATTTTTAGTAGTTTTGGTTGCCTCGAACTTTTAATTTGCAGAATGAAACGATTTTAGAAAGACTTGATTTTATCCTTGTACACATTATTATATTCTTTATACTAATTTTTATATGTCATCATTATTAAATAAATTTTTATTTTATAACTTATTATAAAACTCAATTCTATTTATTTCATTTTTCTTGTAATTTTCAAAATTGAAACACGTCGTTACTAAATAAGACTTATTGTTAGTTGCTAAATTAATGTCATTTTTTTAATTTGTAGTTGTTAAAATTTTAATAACTTTTGTTGTCATTATTTTAATTTAATTTATTGTTAAACTTTTAATTACTTTAAGTTAATTATGAATTTAATTGAATTTTAAATTAACATGCATTTTAGAAAAGGTTTTTTAAAAATATGAATATTACATAAATTTATAACATCAATGGCTAAAAGCAAGCAAGAAGCGCGTACACACACA
>JAMKPZ010008863.1:0-13104 GCA_024699675.1 Amphibolis antarctica | reverse complement strand
AGAGCTATGTGGTACGTACGTCATGCATATGCTACTTATAAATAACCTGACAGAATAAAGTTTTTCCTGCATTTTTGAATTTCATTTATAAGCATATCGACACATGCATTTGATCAAAAATATTCACAGAAGCATCCAATTAAATAAAAAAAAAGGAATAATAACTTGAAATCTTAAAATGTGTTTGTTTACCATTTTAATTAAGCACAATTCACTTTAGACCATTTGTGTAGCAATGAGTTACGACGGATAAAATTGTTCCATCATAGGTGAAAAAATAGCGAACTGCCATTGAGAAATTGAGAGATGCCGTAGGTTGAAGTAGCTTTTACAAAGTATTAATATCACTTTTTTTTGATAAAGCAGACAAATCGATCTTACATGGAGTTACTTGCACGCACCACGTACTTCTTCGTCGTTCCAACTTAATTTTCACATGGATAAATGGTAAATAGAATGTTGATATACTTTGCTTACTCTGCATAGTGAACATATTTATTTGGAAAAGCGATAGTCTATCAAATTACGAAGTCAGTCTATATAAAACGTACGCATGTAAACATAAAATTAGATCAAAATTTAAAATTAAATAATTTTTAAAAAATAAAGTAACGAGAAATATTAGGACCGTATCTCAACAATATCATATCGAAAAAACCTCAACAAAGTGTTGGGAAAAATAATCCTCTTTCCGTGTATTACGATACGGTTGCATAATACTCTTCGACCCGTATACGTCCCAACAACGTGCATCTCCTCAGGTTGCTCGTTGACGACGAAATACAAGTTCTCTCTCACAGTAACGTATAGGTGGAAGAAGGAGGGAGAAGAAGGAAGAAGTAGACGCAGTATTTTATGTGGTTCAACATAACAGCTTACTCCACGAGGTGTTGATTCTCTTTCGTTCTTCGTGTCGTCAACAGACAACCACACAAATTGACTGTCGATCTCTCCCACTTGCGCTGACACCTTCTTCTCTGTTACAATAGTCAATTTACAATGTATATGTTATAGCATATAAACAGTAACATACAAATGGGAACCTTAAGAGATGAACCCTCAAATATATCGCCAGCCTTGAGCATATTGTCACCCGACAGTCACATGGACATTCTCGGCTGCCAGTGCTGCAACCGTCTGTAACTTATCTTCTGCTCGCACAGTTTTCTAGTCGGTTGTCGATGGATTGACTAGGCTGTCGGTTCTCCTAGGCGAGCGGCTGCTTGGCTAGCCTGGTCAAACTCCCACTCCACTAGTTTACGATTCTCGCCCTCTTGTAGCTCTATGTCAAACCATAGACTTAGGGTCGTATACTTACGACCGTAAACTTAAGTTGTAGACTTATGGTTGTAAGTTTAAAGTTCTTCGCTCTCGCTCCTACCCTCTGCGCAATCCTAAATGCCTGATACCTGATTGTTGCCTTGTGACCCCAACAACCGCTTATCTTCCGGTAGAAGCTCGACTTTTCACTCTTGTAGCCTAACACATGATCACCTAGTTGCTTTAACGTAGTTGCCACCTCGTGGATCCAATTGTCACCTGTTTTCTAACGAAAAATCGTCTCCACTCTTTACAGCCCTAATACGAAGAAAATGGATGGAGGTTGATATGGGTGATCGGTTGAAAAAGGTTTTATTCGAAAAGAAGTTTTGTAAATGTTTTTATTGTTTGAAATATATATTTTAACAAATGATATAATAAAAATAGAGATTTTTTTTTAATTATTCGATGAAAAAATAAAAAAATATTTTCTTACTTCGAAAATCGTATTAGTCTTAAAAAAAACTGAAATTCAAAACCTATCTAATATGTATACATTGTTAAACAAAATCTAAAATTGATTCATTATCTTTTGTTGAATATTTATTTAAAAGTTGTGAGTAACTGACATACCCTAGCTAATAAACATAAACGTGACAGCTGTAAAGAACTTCTTACGTGTATCACCAAAAGTGATTTTTCAGTATGTCGTAAATAATAAAAACATAAAATGCAATTAATTCAATACCTTTTTCTCTCATTCGACCAAATATTTATTATTATTAATTTTTAATGAATTGCACGGGTCGGCCATTCTGCCTCTTCTCTTTCTCTCTCTATCTCTGGTTGGGGAGAACGGTCGGGCGAACCGAACAGATACCAGCCACGCCGGACGGCTGTGCATCGAATCGAACTCAAATCAATTCGCAGGAAGAAAGCCAGAAAAAAGAGGGAGAGTACTCCTCTTTCCGTTGCTGGTTGCTCTATGGAGAGCTGCAATCTGGGAAGTTCTACTCTCGTGTCTTCGCCCCACGCCCCACCGCCTCACGTCCGAGCTCTACTTCACCTCCCTCCCTCGAGGATCATCCTCCCGGTACTTGCTTCAAACTTCCTACCTGCCTACTGAACTCCGTTTTGGTTTTCGTCGATTCTGGGGTTTTTATTCTTTCGGACGGGTTTCGTTTGTAGAGATGGAAGAAGACGGCTAAGCAAAGGCTACTGACGGTGGGCAGAGTCCGTTGTTGCTTGCATGATGAGGACCCTGGAAACGGGATATCCCCTGCTGCCGTCCCTAGCAAAGCCTTCTTCCAAGAGGTCAGGGTTCTGTAGGGTTTTTTTTAACTGTTTCTTCTTTAAATTGGTCGTCGTTGTTGGTTGGAACGAGTGCCGTAGGAAAGGAATCCGAATGTTACAATTGAAGTGTGTTAATGTCACTGGAAATAAACATCGGTTCTGACTGATGTCTGTTTAGTGGGCGTACGGGATTATTTAGGCAAGGATTTGGTGTATTCTGGTATTCTTGAGGCTCTTATACTGTCATCCATAATAATTTAGTAGGTAACAGAAAAAGATGTTTAGTAGGAGTGATTATGGTAGCCATCTCAGCAACATTGATTGTTACTGATAAGGGGAAAACAGACAGCAGTGTAGGTTGCATGTCTTGAGCAAGAATGATTCTTGTTTTGTAGCATTAGCCAACTATGATGATTTTGCTGCTAGTGATGGAGCTGCAGAATCAGTAACATAATTACAGTCAGTGGTTGCAGTTAAAGACAAGAACAATGGAGACGGTGATGCAAATGGTATTTTCTTCATTTTTGTTGACTGTGGTTCTAGTAATGCCATTGCACTATTGTGTTTATGAGGGTAATTCAAGAAAAAAGAGGGTAATTCACATGTCATCAATACAAGATAAAACGCAAATATCCTGGGATGCCTTCATGCCAAATCTTGGCAATACTTTGGAAATAATTGTTGCAAGATTCCATCTAAGATTTCTCCATGAAATTGGTCAGCACATCAACTGACATGGAAATACAGGTTCCCATTAAAAGTCGATGCTTTCCAATGTTGTAAAAAATGGAAAATGAACATTTTACAAATTGGAAATTAAAATGTTTTTATAATGGGGTTTAAATGAGTGTTTTTTGAAAAAAGTTATAACTAAAAATGAATAAATATAAATATGCCTACAAATATAAATCATCAAAATAATTGAATAACCTTCAAATTAAATTGAATAACATAAGTTATAATTCAGTTATATTTAATAAAATTTCAAAAAATATTTTGTTAAGTGTAATTGTCACTTGCTAATATATACTAAAATGAAAAAAATAGATAAATATACAAAAAGTACAATTAAAGTTATAAAAACAAAATATGTATCAAAATAATGAAATTGTATCAATAACAACTCAAAAGATGTGATCTTGAAAAAAAGGACCATTTAGACAGACAAAAAGGGAAAAAAGATTCTAAACAATGAAGGGATAAAACTCCATGGGTGGAGTTTGAAACAAATTAAATATGTACAGATTCTGAACAATGAAGTAATGATGAAAACAAGGTCACCAAAGTCAAAAAGCCATGTCCTTTTTTTGTTGAGTATTGATTAAGAAAATGTTGCATTTATGGTCCCTTTTTTTCCTCATTTCACCCACTTTCCCTTCTTTGACTAGAAAAATGGTTGTTTAAATGACAAAGAAAAAGCAATCATTTTTTCTAATTATTTTTCTCTGTTTTTTCAAAAAATGTTACAATTATTGCCTAAAAACTGTTTAAATGGTTAATGTTTCCTGTTTATTTTTGAAATGTTTGCATTTGTGTCATTTTGTATACTTGTATTTGCAAATGATGATCTGAAATGCAAAAATTTAACTATTTGACAATCTGCAGCCAGCAAGATTAACTTACAAGGGGGGGAGGGGGTTCAGTGCATTTTTGGCTTGAATTGCATCAAAGAAGATGATTACCTATTGACTTATCTAGGAAAGCAACAAACTTCTGGGAACTAGAGGAAGATCATGTTTTCTATCCTAATTAAATCAGATATTTGATCTGTTCTGCAGCATCTTTTAAGGCCATGTTTTCATGATCAGTTTTTCATCAAAGGAAAAACACTAAATAATTGATTGTTATGTTAATGCTGTGTGCTGAGCATATAATTTTTTTTTTCAGGCGATAGGAGCTGAGTATGGTGAAGGTTTTGAGACATTTAGAATGGATGGTCCTTTGAAGATGGATGTGGTCAGAATTTCTTGGTTTTATTGACGTTTAGAACTAGCATTTTTGGTGATCAACCTTTGATAGCATTTCACTGCTAACCTTCCTAAGATACTGGGTATATTGTACTTCTTTCAGGATTTTCTCAATGATAAGTTGCAGGAATGTTTTCTTCAAAGAATACGGCATGCAATGAAACCAGATGAGGCCTTTGGTCTTATATTCTCATGGGACAATGTTGTGGTAATTGTTATTTTCTTTATCCTGCAGGTTCCTTCATTTAAAAGATTTTGAGTTGACGTAATAATTGTTGCTGTTAGATTTTATATTTGATGAGTGAATGTTATGTTCCAATTTATATTTGTCATCGTTTACAAAGTCATTGTATAATTAGAATGATTTTTTTCTTTTTACTATTTACAGGCAGATACTCGATCTTTAAAGTTGGATGCATGGAAGCAACTCACCATTGAAGAAGGTATTTTGCATGGACTTTTGGTTATCTTGACCTGTCTCTCAACCTTGCTTGTTTAATTTTTCTTAAAAAAACTATAAATTCTTTAGTATTTGTTTATTTAATCTTGCCAAATGTGTTCTATCATATGTTGATTTTGAAAAGCAACATTTTGGTGACAGTCAACTTGATTTTGATGTGAATTGGCATTACATTAAAAATTGATTTTCTTCACCAAGGAATACTTACTTTTGTGGTTGATATCAAGGAATAAGTTGCTTTGTTTTATGGTTGTGTAAGGATGATAACCAACATAAAAATTGACATGTGTAGCCTACATTTTGGCAAAATGCGTTATGTTGGTTATTATTATCATCTACATAACCAAAGACCTTGGAAAGGAAATAACTATCGTCTTGGGCTGAACCTTATAATGTTATTATTTTTCTCTAGCCATCTTCTTTACCATTCGGTGTGTGGAATAGTAAGCCACACTCTACATTTGTCCCGTCTTTTTCAACTAGCATGTGTAGGTGTCAATATCAAAGGCTTGGTTAGTGTCCAAGCCCACCAATGTCCCACCACATGCTAATGGATGGACGTCCAAAGAATGAATGCTAACAATTCTCCTCTTGTTCTTGACAAAATTGGGCCTTAGTATGAATCCAAGTAGACCAATGAGAACCTGCAAGAGTTGAAAGCAACTCCACCAAAGGTTAGTATGTGGTAGAGAAACTTTATCAAGAATGCCCTATCTTTATTCCATCTCCTATATATGAACAAGGTTCCGTAGATAAAAGAGTTGAGCGTGACTATGAAGAAGAGAAAACAATCTACCATACAATTTATGTGGGTAACATCTGTTTTGGTTTTCTGGGAGAAGGGGAGAATGAGGAGAAAAAGAAGAAAATAAGAAAATGAAAAGTTGGTTTCGATTCAGATGTGGAAAAGGGTGTCTCAAGATGATAACTGTTCAATCAACTGTACAACCCACGTGGAACTTCCACAAATGTTTGTTATGCCATTTTCTTATTTTTATAGATGACCCGAGTCACTCAATGATGATAACTTTGTCTAGCGTTGCCTTGATGGGGTTGCTTTTGAAATTTGAATAAATATACCAACCCCCACAATGTGATTCTTGTTATTCTTCTTCTTCTTTGTTTTTCTTTTCCTTCCTCTTTTTAGTAATTGCCTGACTGATTCTATAGTCAGCATAAAAATTTGACCTAAAATCCTAAATTTTAACTCCTATTTACTTATTTGAGATCTAAGTTCTATTTATGTTTCAGCTGAGATGTATATATTTATTTACACAGGAAGGGATATGCCAACTGAAAGTCATGTACAAAGAACTATGCTTTATGCCACAGTTGATTATGTTTTGCAGAAGGTAGAAGGAATACAATCCATTTGTCACATAGAATTCTTGATTTTGCCTTAAATCATGTTGCACTTGATCATCATTTTAGTGTTCATTTTGTTACGTACATCATAAATTTTCAGTAATTTGTTGCATATTGTGTGATTTATGTTATTCTGTTACCTACAGCCTTGGAAGTTGTGTATGATTTTTTTATTTGTGACAATTTATGAGGTAGAATACTCTTCTGTAACTTTAATTTTTCTTTTGTTGAAATCACAAAAATGTGAACAGGTTTTAACTGCTTAGGACATTTCCATTTAATATTCCATAAAGATTAAATTCTTGACCTGTGAGTCTGTGACAATCCTTTTTAACAGTTTTGGTATCAACATATGGTGATACAATCATGGCTCATGATCGTCAACATTTGTTGAAAGTCATGACTCATGTGTCTTTTGGTCTTGATATTGATATTTTTTATTGTAAAAATTGCTGGAACTGCATCCATAACATTTGCAACCATAATATCAGCATGGAAAATTTGTGTTCCAAACTGCCTTTTTGCTGAGAATGTGTATCCTCTATTGATATATTTGTCTATAAGTTTCTAATTATTGTATATTAAATTTAATAACTTTTCCAAAATTGTTAGGTTTTGTTTTGGGATAGTAAAGTTGAGTTGGAAAGATTGAAGTCACGCTTTCTACAGTTGTATCATGAGAACCTCCTCAAAGTAAGATTCATTTATTTCACATGTTTTTTTCAATTACTATATTAATTTATGTTAACCTTCTTCCCAGCTAAGCGAACCCATGGAGGGATTAAAAGAATGGCTTGATGCACTATCTAAAGCTGGTATCCCCTGTGCTCTTGTTTCATGTCTTGGCCGAAAAACCATGCTGGAATCTCTGGAACGTATGGAACTGAAAAAATACTTCCAGGTATTATGCTTTAAACATTATTACTTACTGTATTTTGTATCATAAAAAAAACAATTTAGGTAGTTAACATGAACTAAAATGTTGCAAGTACCAGGTGGTTGTCACTGAAGAGGATGGAATGGAATCAATGGCTCATAGATTTCTTTCAGCTGCAGTTAAGGTATGAAGTAGGATGCTTATTATTATTATTTATATATTTGTTTTAGAAAGATGGCGCATACATGTTATTTTATGCTTTTGAAATAATAGGCTGAGATATTGCTAAAAACATTGTAGTAGATTCAAATTATATACAAGTTTATGGAACATGCATTTTTTAACAATTGCAATACTTGCAAATTTTCATTTTTCTTGTTGAGAATCATTGGTTTTTTTGAATTGTTATAGTTGTGCATGCTAGTTTTCAATAATTGTTCATTAGGTTTGAAGTCTATGTATCCAACAATTTAACAACATTTGTATAAGTATATGGTGAGTGACATTGCACCTTTACAACATGTTATTTATAGGTTGCGGAAATGTAGACATCTAACTCAAAATCAATTGATGAAGAGCGAAGAAATTCTTTTACTATATATTTTTGTTAGAGTTAAATGTATATTAAGGTTTGTGTTGTAAATGAGTTTAGTTCTATATTGGTTAAACATTAGTTGTCGTCGTCATGTAACTTCTATATAAAGAGAGCTTATGTTATAAATAATATATATTAATCTTTCACTTATCTTTTTTCTTTTTCTCCACGTGGTATTAGAGCCTTAGAGGTTAGGTTTTGAGAATCTAATATAGAAAAGACCTTAGATCGAAGGAGGGAACTCTACCTGTCATCTCTTCCCAACCATTTATCTGGCAGCTACCTTGTCTCATTATCTGGCAGCTGCATTAGTTTCTCTGGCTTGAGACTCCCTGTCATTGGCCCCTCTCTTCTTTGGAACAACCTCTTTGATTGGAGAAACTATTTTAATACTTCTCACTTATGGTCTTTTTTTATAAATTCACACGTTTATTTTTGGATCAAATGAATGTGTGGGGAATAAGCATAAAAGACTGTATTTGACTTTGATACAATATTAAAGTATAAGCATAAAAGATCGTTTTTGACTTTGTTACAATATTGAAATATGGATATTCAATTTAAAATCAATTGACAATGAATGAAAGCATCCTTTTATTATATTTTTTTTAATGTTTAATCTCATTTTCAATATGGGACTATTTTAGCATAGGCCTTAATCATTCATTAGAAGCAATAAACACAACAACAAATAACAATTTGTTCAACTCACTATGTGGAGTTGACCACCTGAACTCTTTTATTTTTATTTCTCATCTATCACTAATTTTTTTGTTTAATTATGCAACATTTATTTTTTCAATATATGTAATTAAGTAGTTTTTGATAGTAGAATTTATGTTAGTAGATCAATAATTGAAACTATTCATTTACTTAAACAACTAATAGAAAATTTTAGAGTTAAGAAAAAGGTTCTCTATATGATTTTCATTGATTCAAAGAAAGTTTATGATAAAATACCTAGAAAACTATTGTAGTAGGTTTTAGAAATAAAATGAGTATCTATTGGATATATCCATATTATGAAAAACATATATGAAAGAACAATTATTAGTGTTAAATTTTCCGAGAAACTTAGGAATTTTTAATAAACATAGGTTTTACACAGTGTTCTTTTTTATGTTGATATCTATCTGTCTTAGTTATGAATGAAAAAATTAAAAAAATATAAAGAAAAATACCTTGGTGTATGTTACTTGTTAATGACCATTTTTGGTTGATGAAACACAAAAATTAATTTTAAATTAGAATTATGTAGAGATACTTTGAAGTCCAAAAAAATTTAGTAGGTTCAACAAAAATGAGAATAGTGATAAAGATATACAATTAGATGTTTGTAAAATTCATAAAGGTGAGACTTACAAATACTTAAAATCTATAATAAGTAGTAGCGAAGAAATTATAGAGGATGTAATTCATACAATTAAAGTAGGGTAAATGAGCAAAGAATGTTAGAATGTTAAAATTAAAAAGAATATTTCATAAATATGTTATTTTCCTAGTCAGTGCTTTATAATTCAGATTGTTAGACTATAAAGTATGATCATATGTAAAAAATTAGTATTATAAGGATGTGAATACTTGGATGAGTGGTAATACCATAAGATTAAATAATAATTTTATTAAGAATAAAGTAGGAGTTGCACCAATAATTTATGAAGTCTAAATAGGGATATTTGCTTTTTTTTATGCCATTACCTTTTCCATCGAGTTACCTCTCAACATATTTGTTAATGAAGAGCATTGAATAGATTGCCCAATTTTCCTTAAATGTTTTGAATTGTTTCAAAGGTTTGAATTCTATATTTATGAGAGATCCTTATAGTGGATTGTTAAATATATCCATATCGAATTATTAAAACATATAATAACAACAACAAAAAATTGAAGTATAATTCCACTATGTATGTTTTTAGTTAAATTACATAAATTTAAATTTTTTTTATAATTCTTAGTAAAGGTGTGTTCACGAGCAACATTTTTTAGCTCTAAAAGTTGTACAGAGCTGAAGTTGAACTTGGTTTCGTAAATAGAGTTGAAACTGTATAGTAACTTAGGTGATAAAAGTTTATACATTAAAATTTATACAATAATAATGACGTTGAAAATGATTTTAGGAGTTAAAAAAGCTGCTCATGAATGCAACCCAAGTAGGTTTAGATTTATCCGTACTTCTAATTTTTTCTGCATTAATTAAATATCTTCTTCTAATTGATACATTCCTTGGTTTCTCAAGGATATAATCAAATTACCTAAGTTGACTTTCCTTTATCCTATCTTTAGTATGTGTAACTCTTAATTTATTTATGATAAAATCGTTTCTAAGCTTAGTACACTACCACATCCATCAAATCATCAAAACTTAAGCATCAATATTGTCTAATTTGATTCATTTGATTATTTGTTTTTTATAGCAATATTTGAGAATTGTCTTTCTGTTTCTTCTCTGAATTTTGTTTGAACAAATTAAATCAGCTTATGCTTTTATTTTTTGACAGGCCTTTATACTCCTGAGTATATCGACAAATACATTGTTGCATATTTGTTAAGTGAAACTTACGTTTTTTATTTTTGGTCAGCTGGACCGGAAACCATCCAAGTGCGTAGTTTTTGAAGACGATCTTAGAGGCATTACTGCTGCTCACAACTGCACCATGATGGCTGTAGCACTGATTGGTGCTCACCCTGCGTATGTATCTTCCAGCATTGTATTTTTCATAAAAATTACAGTTGCATATAGATGCAATTTATACTATAATTGTTTATTATTAATTTATATACGCTTCATTGCTTCCTTTAGATGATTACATCCAATGTAATCACATCCTGGTTTTAGCAAATAAGGGATAACTCGTAGATTTGTCATTAGATATCTATAAATATATGGTGAAAATTTTCTTTACTTTACTACTATTAATCCTTTTAAATATTTGCATCCAAAACGATACCTCCAGGAACCTTTTCCACTAAAATATGTGTAGTATGCTGATTATTTGCATCTTTGTCTATAAATCACATTGAATGAAGTTAGTTTGTAGCTGTGGGTAGCATTGCATTTTCCAGTAGGCACCACCTACATCTTAGCACCTGCCACTAAAAATGCATAGAGCACGTTGATATGTTCTTCTAGAAATCATGTCGAATCAATTCCGTTAGAGCTGAGAGTAACATTGCAACTTTTGATTATTACCTTAGAGTTTCTTACCACAGGATTTATATTATTCAAGGTATACTTCTGATTTCTTTCATGTGATCACTGAAACGAGTTTCTGTTATGCACAGTTACGAACTAGTGCAAGCTGATCTTGCTGTCTCTAGCTTCGGTGAACTTTCGGTGATCAACCTTCGAAGATTGTTTGCACATGGTGGATCTCGTTTCATGGATGTACAGAAGCAGGTTGTCGAGAGAACTCCTCTAAAGAGGAAGCTGACTATTTCATCGGATTCATTTTCGTCTTGATTATCAGATTCATTCTTCAAGTAAATGTAGAAATTACTGTATAGATGGTTCATCTTTCTTTTATCAAAATTTTCCCGAGTTAAAAGCATTCTACAGATGGCTTCTCTTTATCATTGAGCATATTGGAAGCATGCATATCTTTGGGCGTTTGCAGAAGTCAAAATGCAGCATACAGTCAAGTAATATACCACGAGCCAGACACAAGGAGATGGTATATCATCCATATTTTTCACAGATAATGAGAATTGAAGAGGATCTGATGAGGTTGGAGCCCCCTTTCAGCTGTCCATATAAAAAATATGGTAAGCATCATATCTCATTTAAATTCAACTGATTCAAAAAGTTCTTGGATCATGATTACATTTGTTTGCAAGTGTTCGTAACTTTAGGAGTAATTTAAAGTAATTTCATCTTGGAGTCAAATTAATATATTTTCTCTAAATATTATAGAAGTTTTTTTTGTTAAAAACACAACTCTTCTTTTATAAGTTATTTTTCAAAATTTCGGGAGTGATTCATAAGTTACTTTTAGCTTCTCTTTTTAACCTATTTAACATGATTAATAATATGTTTAATAAAACTTGAAATGAATGTGTAACGGTGTAATGTAATATGAAAGTAAAAACATCATTAGATGATTATCTTAAAAAAATTTGTAAAATGTTTTATAAATATTTATTAAAAAAAATAATTATTGTAACATGTGAATCATTTATAATATTGAAATATCAAAATAAATAGTAAACAATGCATCAAATATCGATTATTTTACACAAAAGCATTAAATCGGTAAATTTAAAATTTTACAAACAGTATTGATTTAACAAAAAAACGTTACTTTTAAATTTTAATTAGAGTTATTTTTTCTATCATTTTAAGTCAGTTGCTTTTAATTGAAGTTGAAACAAATGCAATCTATATTGTATCTATGAATTCCAGAGAGTAAGAGAAACACATAGCAAAATAAGCTATTAGAACTTAGGCCGTATTTAGTAACGAGTTTAGTGTGATTTTTACTGTTAAAGTTAGTGGTGCATGGTATCTTTAACAATTTTGTCGATTTTGTAAGTTTATTTCTTAGTATTGATTGTTTAACAAAAATTAAGAAAAATAAAATAGAAAATCATACTGTGCGATGAGAAGTATAAGCTCCTATCTCAACTAATCTAACCTCATTTTCAAACATAATATTAACCTTAAGGGTAACTAATTACTCTTAACCGACTACTTTTTTAAGCCAGATGTTTTGACAGCACACCGGTTGCACTACTTCTTTGAAGGGTAGTAAGGAATATGCACCTGCAACGAATTTTCCCTCAAAGGGTGATGATTTTTTTAAAATATTTTGAAATGCAGAACTAGATGTAAAATATTTTCAAAAGTGGGCCTAATACTACTTGTAGCAGGTGGCTAAGTTTTTTAAAATATTTTTTTGTGAAATTGATACTTGAGTTATAAAATTCCTCTTGTATAAATGAATTTAGTGATTCAACTATTGGATTCATTTTGAATAAAAATGTCAAGGTGTTAAGCATTGGTAGTTTAAATATTACCGAGTTCTAACAATAGGGTTTAGTAGCAGAACTATTGAATTTCTACAGACAAAAATGTGCCCACCAATATCATTTTTGAATCAAATTGAATTCGATTGTTGAACTTTTGAATTCTTCGATGATTTATATGATTCCATTATCAAATTCACTAATTTGTTTTTAAAAAAAACTTAATGGCTTACTACAGTATCGAGACCTACTTTTAAAATATTATGTAACCAAGCCAATATAATAAAATATATTTTTTAAATTCTGGTAATGGCCTAATGGGGTT
>JAMKPZ010008862.1:0-15362 GCA_024699675.1 Amphibolis antarctica | reverse complement strand
TTAAGAATTATAAGAAAAAATTTAAATTTATATAATTTATTCAAAGATTTGACAATAGATGGGAATACTTGGGAAAAAAATTTATGTAGTTGATCCTACATAATACGATTGTAACTTAGATGGTTATGGTACTTAAATAAAATATTTAGCATAAATTGACTTTACTACTTCAATATTTATGTAATACAAAAGTAGATATAATCTAGAATGACGTGACAAATTCGAAAAAATAAATAAAGGAATTCATGTGTTACTATTGTAAGTAAATAGGAGTTGGATGCTAGACAAGAGAAGTTTCTTAAGGTAAAGAAAAGGATGATTTGGATTGTTAGAATAGGAAAGGAGAAGCATGCTAGAATGTTAGAGAACTAGGCATCTTGAGAAGCTTCAATACATGAAGGCACAAGAGAAGAAATGATAACTAAGTTGATGAAAGTGAAACATTATCACCAAAAGCAGATAGATGGAGGAGATAATTGGAAAGAAAAGGAAGTAGGATGATCAAGACTAACAAAATATTTTCTTTTGTCATGCAATATATTACTTTGATAGAAATGGGGCCTAATTCATTTGAAGAGAATAGGTGACCTGAGGAAGAGGCAACCCACACATGATTTAAACTGATCAAGGTGCTCACTTGATTGAATCCCATTACCTCAAGAGGTACCCAAACAATTTGTGATCATTTTACCTCACTCGACTACCTAAGACAATGAGGCAACAACCATTATGTTAGAAGTTATGTTATGTTATATGGGTATTAAGATCCATGTGGATCCACTTATGTATCATTGTATTTATACCACATTATAATGGAAAAATCCTAATCTTTTTTCCTCTAATTTTCAACTTGGTATCAGGCGTCTAGTTGATCCTTCGTGTGCCCCCCCCTCCTTCCCTCCCTCCCTTCCCTTCACACAGGTTTCTTTCCCCTACATGATACGTTGTTGATCAGCACACCTTCCTCCCTCTATATTTGATCTTCCACGGGTTTAGGGCCACCCCAGTTGGGCTCCCTCACGCTGGACGCAATGGAATCTCCCGCCACAACCTCACTCACCTCACAGTTGACGACTATCACTATGAAACTTAACGAGCACAACCACTTCCACTAGGCACCGGCATTTGAGACCTTCTTGACGGCTCACATGTGGGAACACCACTTGTTTGATGACCCACCAAACATGAAGACAAAGGAGTCCATGGAGTGGCAAGCCACTAATTGTTTGGTAATTTCCTCGTTGCTCAACAATGTGGACAAATCCATTACCCAAAACCTTTCTCAGATGCAACCGACAAAGCTCATTTGGGATACTCTCCCTATGCAGTATGCGGATGAGCATAACATATCCCACGTTTGTGAGGTGTATGAGAACCTTTTTTCCCATCGATAAGGTAACTTCACTATGCATCAGTACTACAATCACCTTCACGAGCTCATGGATGAACTCAACCTGTACCAACCATGCACTCCGAACCTCACAACTCAGAAACGTTACCACTAGGAGCTCATTGTTGCCATCTTCTTGTCCAAGTTGAACGTCAACCTTCAACAACAGATACAAGGCTAGATTTTGGGTGCAGACGTCATTCCTTCTCTACAAACGATGTTCAATCGTGCTCTCCAAGTCTTTCTACAGTACCCATTGATGGCTTCTACCCTTGACAATTCCATTGCCACGGCCATTTCAACTAATCAACTTTAGAATAGATTAGGCGTCATATATTGCATAAATCTAAACTAAAATAGGTGTTATACATTTATCAACATATTCATGCAAGAAATATATGCAGCACAAACATTGTTCCAATTTGTCATTTGTCGATTAGGAGAATAACATGGTAAGAATTTGAAATAAATTTCACATCCTATAATGCATGTTTCTAGCTTGAGAATGCATGCTTCTATAATTTACCAACAGACAAATATCAGAAAATAAAACACAACATAAAACTGTTCCAAGTCTTATGATTCATTTCAACTTGTAACCAACAATGGGAATATTTGGTGATAATGTTTTAAGTGATGTTATTTGTAGATCATAACATGGGAGAAAATTTAAGATTTTTAAAAAAATGTAGCATCTAAGAAGGAGAAAAAGTTGTGCATTTAAGTTCCTTGGTCTTCTATGCTTTACGTATTAAACATCAGCACATGTCAGAAAATTTTGACCAACATGTGTAATTTTTATGAATTACTGGAATGACATCAAAATGGATGTTGACTTGTTGCCAAAATGTGATTTTCTTTACTATATTTCTACTGACAGAACTTCAACAAAACAAAATTTTACCTACACATGTTAGTTTTCAACTTATTGAAGTCTGATACAAATCAAGTTGAATTTCTTAGCTTTAAGGCAATCCTTGGAGAAGTTGTTTACCACATGCATAACTTTGATTACAAACGTTGTAACAAAATTGTTATATCTATTTGATTCTTACCATTAAACGATAACGACAAAGTATATCTGACTCCCACTCTTGCTTTGCTCGTGTAATAGCAATTTGTTTAGGCAAGAACCTCTCTAAAAGTGATGTCCATTCCCTGAAAGGATGTGCATAATAAGATAATCTGGGCATCCAGATTCAGCCTGCAACTAGTATGTCATAGAACATAATAGTGACTTAGTTTTCAAATTTCTTAAATACTGACATTGTTGATTCTGGATTTCCAATGATGCCTATCTCAACAAATATCTGCAATGCTGAAAGTTGCGCAGCATCATCCCTACAAACTGGGTAATTTTCCAGTATATAATCATGTTGCAGCTGTGGAAGAAAGAAACAAAAATCAGATATCTTAAAAGAAAGAATGGCAGAAAAATATTAAAAATTTGATTGCAAACCTGCATGTAGGATAACTGCATGAACACTGGGTCTGCTATAGCTTCATCTGACTCCCTAAATAGGCGTTTTTTAAATGTAAGTTTGCAATGCAAAGTCTCACCTTTGCTACGTTCTTTGACTGTCTTAAATTCTGTAAGTAGATCTCCAATATACTTATTGTCATCTAACCCAATGTATTCTTCTGTGAATCATAAAAGGGTTTTTTTGAGATGAGATAAAAAATGATAGCAATAAGAATAATTAAGAATATTTGCAAGATGAATAATAAATAAGAACTGTGAACCATGAAGCAATACCATTACCAACATCAGGAGATTTGGACCCATTAACAACTTTTCTGCATTCAAATAAGCTGAAGCTAGAATACAGTGGTAGCTTGATTATCCCAGCAAGTTCCTGAAGAAAGAATTTAATCAGCACAGTGAGAAAGTAAGAAAATGTAATTGTACTCAAATTGCAATGCAATAACAATGAATTTAAATCATAACTAAACAATGCATGCACATTACATTCACATCAAAAATTGCCTATTGCCTAAGCATTCAAACATGTTAGAGCATGCCTTAGAGACTAGTGGACAAATGTGTATTGTATGGGCATAAGAAAGAAGTCCATGTTCTTGTAGTTGTGCACATCGTGTAGAACATGGTCAGTTGTAGTTTGCAGTTTATATAGTCATGTAGTTTTGTGTATTGGGTGCACCAGTTTGCATGTTTCCATTATCTTCTAAGAAACGGAAATCTGTTTGAGTTCTTATGTACCTGAGTTCTCTATTATCCTTCTATTATTACTTCTACTTCCATAGATCGTTTGCTTGTTTTTCTTACATCTAGTATCAAAGCCAGTTTCTTGTCATGGAGACAGATGCTAGCTTCAAACAATTGGCTTTGCCTATTTTTGATGGCAAGAACTATCAACATAGGGCAATTTGTATGGAAGCTTACTTGGAGGCATTAGATCTCCAGGAGGCAATAGAAGAAACAAGGTACCTCCACTTCCAAACAATCTTACTATGACCCAAATCAAGACTTGATAAGGAGAATAAAACAAGGAAATCCAAAGCCAAAGACTGCTTGTTTGCTGTAGTTTCACCTTGTATTTTTACAACAATAACATCTTGCAAATCCACAAAGAAAGTTTGTGATAGAAAACATATTCCTATAATTTTAATGATGCAAAACTTATCTTCAATGTATAAGTCTTTTACAGGTAACAGGGCTAGTTGAAAAACTCAACAGAGCTTCAAGAGGCAAGTAATATACTATGAAGAGAAGAATAGGATGAAAACTCCAAGTGTTGAACCAAGACCTACAAGATTAAAGTATTGATGAGAAGATTTAAGATCAAGCTTGAAGAATATTATATTTGTCTGTATGGTGTTGTAATTGTGTTGCTCTTGCCCTACGAAGATGTAGGATCTTAAGCTCTTAGAGTTCTTCCAAGCACTCAGCATATCACATTGTCTTATCCAGAGCAAAAACGGACTAACAGTCCTACAAAACAGATTAACAGTCCTGCAAAACATACTAACATTTTTGGACACTTACACTTTAGAACATTTGGCACTATGTCTAGACAAAACTGGACTAACAGTCCTGCAAAATGGGCAAACATTCCTAGACTTACAAGTGTTAGAAAATTGGCACACCAAATGGTACAACTGACCAGTGCAACTGGACGATGTACTGAGGACTAGTTTAAACTTTAAGGAAACACCAGGATACCAACTGGTGCAATTGAACGATGGATCAAGCTATTGCACATCAAATTGAAACATGGGGAGGTACACTGGTATGTAAACCGGTGCAACTGGACGATGCATCAAACTTGTGTACTGAGTCCACTTAGCTCCTAGTAGACCGAACCTTTACACCGAATTGCCAAATCATCTTTCCAAAATAATAGACCTTCGATGTACCAAACAGTATGACCAAATCATGTGACCAAAAAACACACTGAAATTCCAAAGTTGTAGATACATGTGCATTGTGCATCTAATGTACTAAGCGGCAACACCGAGCAATGCGACCAAGTGGCATATCGAAGTTATCTTGTCATAGATTTTGCACTTCATTGTCTATTTGGTATACCGATCGGTGTAACCAAGTGGTATGACCAACATTTTTCATGTAAGTTACACTATACTAGGTGCTTGAAAGAAGTTATTGTATTATAGCTCAAATTTTTATTGTTCAACCCCATAGTACAATTATAGCTCCAATTGCTATTGTATTAAGAATGTTCACTAATGTTTTCTTAAGCTAAAAATAGGTATATCAATACATAATATTATTTGTTAATAAGTTATTTGTATGATTTTTTCAACATCTATAAATAGGACTAGAAAAGAAAATAATCACATTGGGTTCCTAGGTGCCCAAACTTGTTACCTTGGCACCTTGATAACCTTGATAATACCATATACAATGAACATTAGTGATGTTACACAGCATGACATTCAAGAATATGATTCAGCAGATTAGGATGTAATTGAAACAACTGGCATGATAAATATCAATGTCAGCATATCAATGACATTATCATAACAATAGATCAAAAATGGGTCTCTTACCTCAACAGCATTAGCAACAGTTGTTGTCATATCATACATGATTTCTTCAAATGTTTCATCCAAGAAAAAAACTACAGTGGTGAGTTTTTTGCTAGTTAGAAGAGCTTCAATTTCCTCATGACCAGGAGTCGTATGCCTTGGTCCAGCCTTGACTGAATGCTTCAAAGCATTCAATGTATTTGATGCAAGGATTCGTACATTTGGATCAGAATTTACACCTTGTGCTACACAATGCACATACTCTGACAAGTATCCTCCAATATCCTTGCTAGGTGGCATGCAAGATGCACATACATACATGAGCTCCCATGCCTTAACTAGTGAGACCCTATAGAAATGACAAGTACAGAAGAATAATAGTCAGAAAAAAACCTAACATAGATGCAAAGATAAAAATATATATCTGTAGTTCTTTACAAATCTATTGTCTTCTTTTTAAAAGAGTTGGTCACTTACTTATCTGGATTATTACAAGTTTGCTTGGATATCTGTGCAAAGAGCTCATCTCGTAGCTCAGACAGTTTGAGAGTATGTTTGTAAATTTTCTCAACAACCTCAATACGATCTTGAAGACTCAATTCAGTTGCATTGTCAAGTGAATCAACTCCCATATACTTCAAGACGATGTGGAACAATTTTATAGATTGGCTAACCAAATCACTACTACTTTTCAGCAACGATGTAGGGATTGGGTCCTGCAAAGAAACATGGTACTCAGTATGCCTTTTTATTGACATTTCATACACTTTCCACAAATACACTAACATTTCTGTCAAATCAAATTAGTATCATTATCAAATTAATGGTAAACCTTTTGGAAGCATAGCATATCCTCTAAGGTAAACTTGTCTGGAGCTTGAGGGCCAACCAATCTCTTTGAGAAAAAACCCCGTTTTCCAGCTGCTTTCATTTGCTTTTCCATGGATCTTAGGAATCCTTCAACCTACAAAAATGAAAAAAAGCAAAAAATCCAAATATGAAAAACATAACAAATTTTTGATGTAAAGAATTTTGAAATAGAAGTAAACAATTTCTAAAGAATTACAAGATACATCATGGGAAGTAATGCTGTTATCCAAAGTTTAAATTTGGAAAACAAGTCCAAAATGTTGAATGATAGAAATTGTGCATTAGCAATTATAGGGTCTTAGTTCACAATTGTAAAAGCATACCTGAAATCTCTCAATTACTGGTATGACACTAGACATTTCAATTGGTAGCATCATTGATAGGGTACTTGGAATGCTGCATGCAATAACAACAATCAATCAATGTCTTTATCTGTTCAGTCAGCCACATGACTTTGAGTGCTGCATACACATGACAAAAAATTATAACCACCATTTTGAGCAACAACAGAAGGAAAAATAAATTACATCATGGTAGCAAGGTGGCCTACACAAGCTGCAGGTAAGATTAGAGGTGCAAAAGAATAAAAAAGACAAATAGGCACATAAACTCAGATTTCCATAAAGGAAATCAAAAAGACAAGGGACAGAAAATACAAACAAACTATGGTGACGCAAGGGACTCAAATCATAAAAGCAAAGCAATGTCATCTAAGAAAGCCACAGATCACACACTCTATCACACACTTGAAGACCACAGATCTGAATGTCTCATCTTAAGATAAATCTCAGAAAATTCTCTTGCTCCTTTCCAAACATCTTTGCCACCAAACAACATGTGGTAGGACAAGCCAAATTTTCCTTATGCTTTTCCTCTACTACCTTTGGTAGCCCGCCAAAGGTGCATGGGGCAACACAAGAAAAGGTGTCACCATCCTTCTATCTACTAATACCAAAAACAACATACACTATAAAGCTAGATCCCCTTCCTTTACAACATTTTTAGGAACACCAACATGTCAAATTTGTCAGGTAAAAGCCTACACCTTGGTAGGAATGTAGCTAATCCAGATATACTTTATAAATAATAAAAAAAATCCAGATATACTTTGACAACTTTAATCTAACACCATTGTAGGTCAAGATGTAGAATAAAGACTTCATTGAGAACATTTCATCCTTGCTCCATTTCCAAACTTGATGATGATGGAGACAAGAAAGAAGCATACTGAACAATCACTAAGGTTTCTTCCAAAACAAGCATTGCACAATATGCCCACATCAAAACATACATGGCACTCAACTAAACTCTTTTGGGTGAAAGATGTTGTCATATGCACATTTAGTGTTGTTCTTCAAAGCATCATGGAAAGGACTTTTTAGGGCTCGTTTGCGCACATCGGAAATCTAAGAAACGGAAATTTAAGAAATAGAAAAGGAAAATTAGAAATTGGAAAACATTTTAGGACTATTTGTACACGTTTCAGAAATTCTAGAAAAATAATTTAAAAAATTTATAAATATTTTATATTTTAACATTTCAAATATAATTTCATATTTTTCATGTAACTACGAGTTTAGTAATGGTCGAAAGAGATTGAGCAAAACGCATGAAGTCAAAGGAATACGTCATAATGAAATTTCCACTAACTACAAGAATTTTCTCAACCTAACAAGAGAGAAATAGCGCAAAAAATTTATACTTATAGTGATGAAAAAATTTAAAATTGTTTTCATATTTTCAAGGATGCACAAACACATAAAAATCAGAAAAAAATTTCAAAATTTTCCTTTTCCAAAATTTCTAGAAGGCACACACAAATGCCTTAAACAAACATGATCACCACTTAAATTCTTTGATGGCTCTTCAAAACATTTATAGGAGATAGTCTTTGTTGTTATAGGTTTTTCAACTCCTTCACATAAGCACCAATCAATGGTTGTGCAATAAGCTTCCTTTTTTGACTTCAATCCAATGCATCAAAGAAAATGAAAGTGGAATAGAATCATGTAGTGGAGGATGTAAAAAGAACAAAAAGTGAAATATGAAATAAGAAGAAATTATATTTAACGGAAACTCATTTTTGTTTTAAGAAGAAATGATATTTAGGGGAGGTTTGTGCCACTAGAAAACAAAGAAAATGGTTTTAAGGGAAAGTCATTTCTGTTTGACATCTCAAATCAAGTTTTTTGTGCATGTTCATAGAAACATTTTTCAAAAAAGACATTTCTCATCCTTCCTAGGGTATGTAAAGAAACAATCTTTCCAAATCCTCTCATCTCTCTCAAGTGGAATCTCAAGGAATTTCATTAAAATCTCTGATTAATTAATTGGTATATTTATTAAGATATTTTTATATTAATTTATTGTTTGTATATCATTAATATTAATATTATAAATACCTATAAAATATAAAACACTAATATCATAATTTTACAGTAATTTTAGACTATTAATAATATAATCTTAAGAATATGAAAAATTAACTATTTTGTAGTTTTAACATTAATAACATAAAAATATCAATAAGATTAAAAATAATATAAATACTATTTTATTGTTATCAATAAATATGAAATTTTACTCTAATAATGTAATTTAATATGATATAACACAACATAATAGTACATAGCATATTTTAAATTATTTATTTTAATTAGTATAATTTATTATTAATATATAAAATTACAAATTTACTAAATCAAATAATTAATTCTACATCATTAATATTAATATTAACATTATCAAACATAGATAAAATATTAAAATATTACCATACAATATTATTATAATATTTAATTATTAGTAACTTAATTTTAAAATCATAAATTAATTATTTATTTCTACAATGTTAATATCAATGATGGAATAATACAAATAAAATTGATATAATATTAATATATCAATAAATGAATATAATATATTTTCCATGTTATGAGTATGGTTCTCATATAAATATAACTTAAATTATTGATATTTATTTCATTGAATTTTTGAATGAATAATTGAGATAAAATTATCTATTTTTCTTAGAAATATTAAGCATGCATAAACGTTTATATTTCAGTTTCCTTTAAGTTTCTCCATTGGCATAAGCATCAAGAAAGTTAGTCAACAAAAAACAGTTTTCTCAAATTTTCAATTCTTGTAAATTCCTTTTAACTCTTAGCAATTTCTAAATCCAATTTCCTATCTTTGTACACAAGTGACCTTAATGTTAGAAAACATGTCCTTACGATTTTGATGATGCAAAACTCATGTTGCATGCATAAGTCTATCACAGATTGCAGGTGAGAAGAAATGAAGATGAAGATCCCAAGTACTGCTCTTGAAGTGATGAAGATGAGAGCTTTAGAAGATCATGCATGAGCTTCAATTATTGCACAACTTGAAGATTGTGAGAGCTCTAGAATTGTTGAAGAAAAGAAAAACTCAAAGGATTAGAAAGTCTAACAATTATTGTTTTGTAATATTTAAGTGTATGTAATGCTCTTGCTCTAGGAAGATTAAGTACATCTCTATAGTAGTTTAGGAGTTTAGCAAATCACACCCACACATAGGATAGTCAATACCATGTCCAAGCAAAAATAGACTAACCACCCTTAAAAACAAACCAACATTCTTAGACGTGCTAGCTTTAGAAACCCAACATATCAAGCGGTATGGCCAACCAGTGTGATTGGGTGATATATAGAGACCCATTTAGAGTGTAAGTGCAAACTGATATACCAATCAGTGCAACCGATGGATGTGACCGACTGGTGCACCAAGCCACTGTATATCAACTAGTGTGACCAATTGATGCAACTGGACAGTGCACCAAACCACTCGTTTATTACTTTAATACAACAAACATTTGTAGTATCAAACAATACAATTGAACGGTGCACCAAGATTTTTATGTCTTAGAGTACTATGAATATGATATACCATGTAGCAGTACAACCATGTGACATACCAAAGTTGTCACACCCTTTATTTTGAACTTATTTGTCTAGGCGGTATATCATCAATATAACTGAAACTTCTTCATATAGTCATGCATTATCTTTAATACTAGGAAACGAACCAATGATTTAGAAAATCCTTTGTTCGTTCTGCACATAAGTTAAGGATTTTCAAACTAATTCAACCAACCAATGAATCACCTAAAAACTAGCCATTGTTCTTATAAGAAACTAGCCGTTACTGAAATAGATCAATGTTTTATCAAAGCATTAGTTTGTTTTGAAGTTAAAACTAGCCGTTAGGGTACTTTGAAACTAGCTGTTAAAATAATCTTAAAGATCATATATTTATACATACTTACAGGGGACTTAGAAAACTCTTACACTACTGATACATACAAACTTAAGGTATTCAAGCATTCAACCATTCAGGTCTTGCTCAGGTGCATTCGCAATCACATGATTTCTCATCTGCATTTAGTATTTCTGCATCAATTCTTCTTGAGCAAGAGTAATCTCAAGTTTTATAAGTTGTATTTTAATTTCTGTTGTGTGTGCATCTGTTGTAGTTGGTTGGTTTACTTTTGTTACTACCTAGAAACACAAGGATACTCCTTAAGGATTAGAGAGTGATTGGTTTATAGTATTTTTACCAGAAAATACTAGTTACAAGTTGTGTGGATTGGTGTATTTGACCTTAAACACACAGGTGTGCGTTAGTACATTCGACCTTAAACACAAAAGCGCAGGTTGGTATGTTCAACCTTAAACACACAGATGTGGGTTGGTGTATTTAACCTTAAACACACAGGTGTGGTCAGTTAATGTGTTTCACTTTAAACACACGAGTAATAAGGTTGGTTTGCATGTTGTACCTTAAACACATGAATTATGCTATTGTTATATAGTGAATTAATATAGCTTCAAACTTCCAAAGCTTAGAGGGCGACATACCCAGTTGGAGAACTACCTAAAATATCTCTTGTGTTCTTTATTCCTATTTATAACTTTCAATTTTAATTGCTAAAATTAATCAACTCACTATTCATCCCTCTCTAGTGAGACAAATGATCCTAACACTTAACTCTAAGAGGTTTTCTCTAGTTCATGCAAATTCTATGCAAAATAAAGTAGGGAATAAAAATAAAACCCTAAGTCTATACTTCACCCAAAATTCTTGGAGAATAACAGAAGGAAAAAGAAATGTCAAAGGTCTTTAAAATAACAAAATCTCAATGGGCCTACATTTTAGGAGGACTTTGATGTGTTATTCAAAAGACTAAAGTGACTTGTGTAGACAAGTATTGCAACAAATATGCTTGGGGTCAATGCAAATAGATGATCTTAAATGCCCCTTTAAGCTCTCATGGGGCCCCTTTTACGAGAGAATTCAACCTTAATATGATGGAAAATAAGCTCCCCTCATATAGTATTGTGAGAAGAACACAAAATCATTAACAAAGTATAAGCTTCTATATAGAGAGACAACATAACAGATACAAAATAACTTAATACATTTGGAACTAAACCCACATTATACACATAATATTTATTCTCACACTCCCCTTCAAACTAGAGTATTCAACTTACACAACAGACTTAATAACAACAATGACAAACTTCACTAAAAATAAGAGAAACACAACAGATAGTAGTAAACCTTGAATCATACAACGACAGTAGTAATAGTAAACCATTGAATGATACAATCCAAAGTAGAAAATCAAATGCTATGGCAGAAGTAGCAGCAAAAAAAAATAATAGTAAACCTCCAACCATGGGGAAGTAGTAAAATATGTAGATATAAACTACCCTCAAAAATATGTTAGGCGATTCCAGTGGTCAAATAAAGTTAACACACAAAGAAGCTTCTTCAAAATAAACATCCTTATTAGAGGAATCTCAAATAATACTTATAATTCGTTATACAGCATATAAATCCATCAGAAGTTTACTTTTGCCTACCTTCTCCTTGCCATTATCATTTCTTCCAAATAGAAATAAGAAAGCAAAGCATGGTTACAATGAATGAATTAAATCCCAAGCTGTAAATTACAATAAATTGCAATGATGAGGCCCCTTGGCCTCTTACCAAACTAAACACAAACAATCTTTGAAAAGATCCCCAAAAGAATTTTAAGCAAGTTCCAATTGAATTTCTAATTATTGGATGTAATTGTAGCCAACTAAGTGACACATTAACCCAAATTTCCAAATCAAACAATATCAAACTAACATTTTAGTCACCAATTTATCTTGTTTTATCATAAATCCAAAATGCATATATTTAATATTTAATTTAATTAATATATTTTTCAAGTCTGCTGTCTTTCATCTTAATTTACACGTAAAATATTTAAACAATACTCTCATTCAATAAAAATTAACAATCTAAAATAATCTGACGAGTAATTTGGACGTGTTTTTAACCAGTGATAAGAATACAAATAGGTAATGAAGCATATAGCGGAAAATATTTTTCGAGCAGCTAGAGTGAAGAGATCAGCAAGGCCTATATCTTAAAAACAACAGTTGCAATTTCTGTGGGATGAAAAACATGTATACATAACAGGTTGCGATAATAGAGGCATGGCATTCTCACAGCACATTCACAGGAATAACATAATCTCAACGTTGAAGGGAGACAACACCTAATACAAGATTGGGTAAAAGAGACTTACGGAGGAACAAAACAGGAACCACGATCGCTGTCATAATCATCACTGTTAGGAGTGACGGTAGAACAAGAACGTGCTGTTGTAGCACCTCGACCGTTGGACTTGGGGTGGGCAGGATAACTCATCGTGCGAGACGGTGCATCAACCCCCAATCCCGAAATGGGTTATTCAGCCAAACCGCATCAACATTCAGAATTTAAAAGAATGTGTGCCTGCAAACAGCTAACACGAATGATTCATCGCATTCTACGACTAAAACATAATATTTGAGGGCCAAGTGCATCAGCGCAACCTTACGGCCTTTAAACAGCAACCAAATGGAAGCAAGCCAAGCCAATGACAAATGGAAATCGACAAGTTCTGGGAGGCAGAAGCCCCAAATACACCGACAAGCATTAGTAGCAGAAGGCAGCGATAAGAAGATGGAAAATTTGAAGGCACCGATCGTCAACATTAACTACTGCGTACAGTCGTAATAAAATATTCAGTAAAAACATGATCTTAGAAAATAAATAAATAACTAGCCACCTCGATCCCCCTCTATTTCGAATCTTGTCCCGCGCGCCTGCACCCGTTTTTTTGAGGTAATGTCCCGAGGTCACCCACAGCCGTCCTGTTCCGAGACCGGGAGGCGTGAAGGACGGCCTGGCGTGGAGCTCGTCTTCCGGGCCGCGTTCACCGCAGGGGTGGACGGATGGCCGGAGGAGGACGACGACGTCGAACGAAACCTTCGGCTGGTGCAAGGTGGTCGCAACGCGTGGCGTGGTGGAATGAAACCCTCCTCTGCCATATTTTGATCGGTACGTGATACGAGAGGATCTGTTTCTGTTTTATTTACAGTTATTTTTATACAAATTTTTATATCACTTTTTATTATATTATTTATTATATAATTTAACTTTATTAATTTTAACTCTATTAAAATAAAAACAAATGAGACTTAAATCTATTACCATAAAAATAAATGACTGATATTGTGCATATCTTGACATGTATATTGATATTGTGGGTTAATTAGTTGGTGCACCCTCTTGTCTGGCATATGCATGCAAATTTTGTTGTAGTCTTTTCATCCATTGCATATTTTACTTTCTTGTCATTTTGGGTTATTCGGTAGTTAACTTTTGGACTATAGTTCATTCCTTTGGTGGTTCTTTTTTTAGGTTTAGGGAATCAATCAAAGTGTGTGTATATGAGTATATTGTGGTTTGCAACAAATTGTAATTGCAACAATGATATTTTGTGCTTCAATTCCTTTTTGTGGATTTGACGTTTTAAAAAAGGAATTGATGTTTTATAATTAAAGAATTTGTATATTGGATGTTCACTTGTGATTTAAAGTTAGTTTCTAATGTTTGGATTGCGATTTTATTAGGTTTTAGAGGATTTGACAATCCTTTTATTTATGGTTTTAATTTATAATATTTTTTATATTTATTAATTGTTCAACTTTCTCACAGGTACCTTAACCTAATAATAATACAAGGGAAAGCTTTTCATGCCTCTTTTCTTATACATGAATTTACTTTCTAATTATTGTGGCGATCGTCATTTTCCATGAAATGCCTAGAACACTTTGTGTGGGCGGCTTAGTGAGGTGAGATTTCTTTAGGTAAGTCATACTTGTGGTTGTGTTATTGTTAGGGAGGCTTGCTGCTTCATCTAGGGCGAGAGCTCATAGAGGTTGTGGTGGTTTTACTTAAGGATAGGTTAGATTGGCTATGTGTTGCTTGAGTTATTTCATTTCGGAGGCACGCCAAGGAATGGGTGCACTTGTGCATATCCTTTGATTTTTTTTGTTTTTCCTTCTTTACGACAGTAGTTAGATTAGTTTCTTGTTGCTTCCGTAGTTTTCTTCACTAGCCCTTAGACATATAATAGATTTGCACTCTTTCATCTTAATTTCTATTTAAATGGATGAGAGTTGAGATGGGTACATCATGCATGTTTTCTTGTTTCGATATATTCACGAGGCGCTGAATTAACGTGCATGATATAAATGGTGATACCTTATTTTGCTGAGCTTTGTATCTGAAATCAAACAGTTCAATTTGTTGCTGAAGTTAATTGGACGTATGGTCCAACTACGAATTTGTATCTGAAATCAAACAGTTTAATTTGTTTCTTGTTCAAATCTTGTTCGAATCTGAAGTTAATTTGTTTCTTGTTTCTTGTTGCTTCTGAGATTTGAAGTGAATGATTCACACGATATCCAACTGAGATTTGCATGATTCACTGCTATAGTTTTCGTGCTGAAGTATAGTGCTGATTGCTGCAGATTTTGATTTGTGTTTTGCAGTTTTGCCTTGCTAGAATCAACGCATATTTACTGCTGTAGTCTTTGAGCGCTAAGGGGATACTTCTGTCACCACAGCAAGTCCTATATGCACCTGAGTTTGCCTGGATGTGCTCGAACTTCGTGAATCTGCACCTCCTACACGGCAAAGCTGCAATTAGATTTCTTCA
>JAMKPZ010008861.1:0-20489 GCA_024699675.1 Amphibolis antarctica | reverse complement strand
TACATATTTATAGGTCTAAAATTTTCCCTTACCATGCTCTGCATAAACACCTTACATTTTTTAGAAATTCCCTCACTTTTTATTTCACCCAAATTCCAGAAAAATACAGCCTGCAGAAACTCCCCCAAATGGTCACTCTATCAAACTTCTTATTGAGATGGGTATCTTTCACATAGTATGCCAGTAATCGTGACTGTTGCAGAAGCTGAGTTAAAAATGCTGTTAATCCAAAAAAATTGTTTACTTAGAAGATTTTAAACATGAAGGGTGTAAAATAGAAATTTCTAATTAATCTTGCCAAATGATTTAAAAAAAATTAATTTTACAAATATCATTAAGCAATTTTTTCTTGCTATAATCCCTTAAAGAAACCTGTGCTGACATACCCTCATCCATCAAACATTTGCCATGATTAGACATTCTTAAACTTGTTGAGCAAGTTTTCCAATATTGAAAAGCAACTGATTTGTAAGAATCTTGGTGATGATATGGTGTTCCTTACACCATTTCGTGGGAAATCTACAATAATCCTTTGCAACCGTCACTCATAGGATGATAAAGTGGACAATTTATTTGTGTTGTCACATCCGGAATTACTATTAAGTACTGAAGTGATGATCAATCTGATCAGAAATAAGCATATAGATGTTTGTTGCCCTTCGTTTGAATTGATGATCTATTTGAGCTTGATTAAAACATGATTTTTATTTGTTATGCTCAATGCTCTGCTCTAATTAGACTCAATGTTTGCCACTTATTTATTTTGTTTGGTTCAGAAATCTTCATCTTCACCTTTTCTAATCTTTTGTACAGGGATCCTTAAGTTCAAAAAGCCTGAAAGTGTCCATGAATGAATTACAAATTCAGAAAATTTACAATTCTTTTAATGATTCTCAAAAGACGCTATTTAGGAAACTTGTTCCTTCCTCCAAAATTTTGAAGTCCCAAGCTTTGATAAAAAAGGTGGTATATTTTGTTTTCAATTTTTATACAAACAAATGCTGCTCAATTTTTTATATGATGTGCATTGGATTCACATGATTGTTAGTTTGTTACAATAACACAATGGTGCATCTTTTGTAGGTCAATACTGCATCTCACTAACTACTAAGTGCCAACTTTTATCATATTGGTTATATTGTGATAAAAAGATGCCAATGTAATCAACGAAAACAAACATTGAGCATTGAATTACCTTGAGGCATTTCAGTAAAATTTCACAAGTGCTTGTTGAATTTTCAACTTGTTGACCATTGAAAGTGATGTCAACATGCTAATATTCTTTGCAAAACATGATTTTCTTTACCATGCTTCCACTGAAATGACTCTGACATGTCAAAAATTTTATTGACAAATGTTGTCTTTTCAACTTTCCAAAATCTGATGTGAAATTGAGTTCTGATGTTGAAATTGTGACATGACTTTAGAAAGGTTTGGTGTGAATGTAATGTATAAAAAGGAAAAGCACGAGGATTGAATTCAAGAAATGAATGCAGAGACACCTAGAGTATAAAAGTTGATACATGTAATTGAAAAATTATTTGTTGATTACCAAGAGAAAATTTACTTGTGACAGTTTATACAACTTTAATATTTTTGAGAAAGGATAGGCTAAATCTCATTATATCAATTAGTTTCCTTCAGCAGAATGGTTGATCAAGATGATCAATGCAAAAGAGAAGGAAAACAGAAAAAGAAATTACAAAATGAAAAACATAACCCGACACTAGCAATAGTGCTGGATGAAATCTTGGTCCTTGAACTCTTCTCCCTGAAGATGCAGTTGTTCCTCACATTCCAAGTGACCCAGCAAGTGGCATGGGACACAAGAAGCAGCTGATGTTTGTCCATTGCGATTTTTTCTTTTAGATGTCCAGTTACATTTCCCTTGAAGCTCTTCATTGAGTCTAATTGGATTCATTCATACAACAATATATGTATTCCAGTTACATATCTCTTGCATAAAAAAGAGATGATCACATTCCTCGGGGACCAAACAGCAAGAAACACAAGATGTGTCTCACTGACAGACCAATTTACTCCTGTAGACCTTAGTTATTAATCTTTCATGCATTAAAATATACATTAGAAGCTTCACCTTCAAAGGTAACTTCACCTTCCTGACAATTTCAAAAGCTGGCCATTTGTCCTTTGGTGATGTGTTTTGTTAGGATTGAATGACTTCCCTAGAGGGAGGGTGAATATAGAATAAAATGAATTTTCAGTGAAAAACAGAAAATAAAAATAGACAGAGATTTTTATAGTGGTTCACTTAAAACAGGACTAATCCACTTCTCAATACTGACCCTTGAGAGTTTTCACTCTCTTTGAATTCACACTCCAACCTTTACACCTCATTCCTTTTCCGGTCTCAGTAAAGAAAAACCCTTACACTTTGTTTTTAAGGCTAACAAAGAAACCTATCTAATCCTTGCAAAAACACCCTTTTTGCAATATCTCATCATAGCATAGTGAGAAAGCATTTACAACAATCCTAAAATACCTTGCAATATTAAGTGAGATTCAAAAATTCGAGCACAAATACAAGAAATCTCACAAAACACTCACACAGCAAGAGCATAGGAAAGCACACGAAAATCCTTCAGTAAAAGCCTTGATTTTCTCCTTGCTCTGCATTCTTTTTATAATACTGCCTTGCTAAAAATAGAATAGTCTCTCATATTTGTCAAGGACTAATTTTTGAAATTTGAATTTGAATTTTGAATACTTTACTATTCTTGCTTCCAATCCTCGTATTTTTATAAATCTTTATTCCTTTGTTTCTGCAAGAGTTTCCTAAAATTTCGGCAATTAAAAGATTCAGTATCCTGCAGAAATTACTAACAGATCATAAGAATTTCCTAAGATACTTGATGGAGTTTCCATTCCCAAATGGAATTTCCTATCATATCTAGAGGAACATCCGCTAGCCAGTTGAGCTCAAGATTGTATCTTATAAAGTAAACGAAAAGTTCGTCTTAAAAGATCAGAAAATTCGTTTATTTTTCTTGTAACACAGATAATAACAAGTTATAAAAGAATATGCGTTTCTGAGAATCAGAACATCTGCTTAGTAAAACAAATAACTATTAAGCATATTATCAGATATAGGATTATCCGTCCAAATATCTAAAGAATTAAGAGATTAATTCAAAATAAAATAGTAATGGAATGTTCGTCAAGTAATGGCAGAACATCCGTCTAAATAAGTTCAACAAAACAATAAAAAGATAAACTGACGGAATGTCCATCTAAATAGAATGGAACATCCTCTAATCCTTCAGCACTAAGATTACTAAAGCAAAATAAACTAATGGAATGTCCGTCTAAATGACACGGAACATCCATCTAACCTTCAACACCTTCAATTTCTACCAAGTATAGACGGAATATCTGGAAAATGAATCTGGAACATTCGTTGCAACAGAACCTGTAGAAAATTATACTTGTAATAAAAATATACTAAATAGTAATTTGGTATAACGATTTATAATTTTGGTACAACAAATTATAAACTTGTAGTACAATTACTGAGCATTATCAAAACTTACCTTTCTTAACATGTTCAATGTCCATCTCAAAGCATCCATCTTTCTGATTAGTAGATGGTTCTGATTAATAGGTTCATGGAATTATGCCATTTCTTACATTTCTTCATCGTTCAGGTTCTTGTGAAAACCAAAATCCCATGGCCAAGCTCTGTTGGCATTTCATCCTATGCCACAAATGCTGGCCTCTTGGTATGATGTGCTAATAGAGAATATTTCAGAAGGCAAAAATTCAAAGGAGTCTCTGAGCACCACTTATCTTTCCAGGTGTAAACCTCTGTTCCACCAACTAAAAGAAAGCTTATATTTTCTCGGAAAAAAGGGAACTAATGGCTGGGTATCCCTTAGAAAAAGGGGAAATTCTGCTTCCTTCAACACCAATCACAAATGTCTACAATTCCCTTGTTAAAACTTTGGAACATTGACCCAAGGAACTTGATGATCTATCTGCCATCTCCATAAACACTTGGATAGCAAGGCATTATTGAAATTCTGAAGTGAGCTAATGAATTAATCCCCAGTACACCTCCTGTGACCAGCTTAATAAGTGGGCACCCTGTCTTTATTGCACTGCAATGCCCTCTAAATTTCTTCTCCAAAGTGGAAATCAAAAAGGCCTAAATCTTTTAGATGATTATTTTTCCTATAGATGAAACTCTAGCAAAATCTTAAATATCACTATAACTCAAATAGATTGACTAGGAACTAAATGCAAACAATGAAAAATGAGAAAATGGTGCTTATCCAATTGATATGACTCATATTTAAAAAAGGAAATGGAAAAATAGGGTAATGCCTGATGTAACCTTTGATGAGAGATGACCATGTAGATGCCAGAGATGTGAGTCCACAAGGTATCTTGTTATGAACTAGAAGATACACGTAGGATCTTTTTTTACAACCTAACTCAATCTTGTTCTCTATCTGTAAATTTTGAAAAACACAGGGAAAGAGAAAGGTCACACATCTCAGTGATTGCTTAGTAATGGTAGTAATGGACAAAATATTAGTTAGAAAATCATTTACATAAAACACTCTTTTGAGAGTGACATCTGCTTTTTCAAATACAGTACAAATGTGACCATTGGTAATGAACAGAATTGATATTGGATAATTGGGATAAACAAGTAAAGAGATCTTGTGTGCTTGACATATGGGATGATGTGCCTAAATCTACAATTGATGTGCTATTTTTAAAAGCCATCAATTTAGTAGTACTTGAGATTGATGTAGACGCATGTGATGCCATAGTAGGGGCCTGTCACTCTTTAAACTACAGGAACTCAGCATACTTTGCTGAGTTAGGGTTGCTGTTCAACCTGTAGTGAATTTGGGCTTAGTAATGGAACAACATGCGAAGAATTCTGCACCTTTGTATACACCTATGCTAAGGTTGGCTTACCATACTTTTGACAGCAATGGTCTTGCCTATGGTTGGTCTGGTCACAATGCTCACATGGCTGTCTGTGACTCTGTACGTCCCCATTTGTCTCCTTTGCTTGAGCCACGACTGGCTAGTAACTGGAGCTGATCTAGAGTTTTAGATCCTCAATACCCTAGAGAAGGTAGTTAAGAGATCAAAGACAGACAGTATCATTGCAAAGTATTTCTCATCAAATTTGAGTGGATAGATCATTGAGGTTGTGTTGGATATTGGCATAGCTTATTTATGTCAATTGTTAATGGCTGGTAAATCTTGAGCTCATCAATAAGTTTAGAAAATGTAGTAAAGTACTTTTGAACTGATTGTTCCCCCCTGTGAACCATGTAAATGTGCTTGTAAACCTTAGAAGCCTTGCTAATGCTCTTCTCATGTCCATATGTTGGCTTCTGTGTATCAACCTTCTTTTATTAGGCAATGACTGGTTTCACGCTATTGATCATCCATGATATGAAAGTGGCATCTAATACACACTAATTGTTGTACGCAGCATCTGTTGCATCTAACAGAGGGAGAGTGAGGTGCTTTTGCTTGCAGTGGTTGAGGATGATCCTTTAGAAGTTGTGGGACACCAACAGATAATTCTTCCTGTTCAACTTTTATGATGTATCACTAGATTCTTCACAAGTGTGTTACTGGTATATATGTTCAGGCACAAAACCTCTGTGAAGGTGGTCTGATTAGAAAAGATTCATGGCACTGGGCCTGATTTGATCAAAGCCTAACAATCTATGATAGAAAACTCAATCTAGATAGTAGTAGTGGGGCCACCAGATGATTTGAAGATGTCCTGGACATTGTTGAACAGGTGGACAGTTGGTATCCACCCTTAGTAGTGAAGAAGCAGTAGACACCCAGTCTATTTGATAGGTTGGTTAGTAGGAGAGACCACCGATCAGGGTTCCAGCGGTTCGTAGTGAAGCGGGCTGCCTGCTGGTCACTGCAGATGGTCCTGTGGGGTCATCAGTCTGGGCTGGATGGCCTAGAAAGTAGGAAAGGGGTGGCTGGTAGTGTTTGGAGGGGCCAGTGGCTGGAGAGGCTGGCTAGTGGTCTTTGAAGTGAGGCTGGTGGTGGACGAGATGTGGTAGCAACGGTTCAAAGGTTGGTGGTGCCTTAGGATTTTCTCCTGGACTCCAATACCATGAGAGAGGAGATGAGAAAATGACTTGCATTATTACTTGTGAGGGATGACACGTGAGGTTGGACTTAAATGAATATCCAATTATCCTATAATAGTGAAATGTATATAATATGTTAACTCTAACATGCAGAAACATGAATGATATAGTGATTTAGCAGATTTTGTCTTGCCTAAATTGGTTGCAGGGTGCACGTTTGCCTTCAACCAACATGAACTTGTTCTTTTAGACTCCAAGAAGGGATGAAAACTTCATGGTGGAGGTTTGAATATGGGTGGTTGGACTTGCCTATAATGTGACTACTGTTATAAGGAGCTTTCAGGGAAGCAATATGGGAGATTGGAATTTTTTGACGTAGTATCGTAAGGAAAATTCCCTTTTAAGGTGAATGCATTCATGTGTTACTCTGTCATGATAGATTGGTTACCAAAAAGTCCCATTGAAAATGAATGCTCGTGTCTAATACAAGTTGCAGTTGCAGTTTATGTAACGGTGGAGAAGAAACTGCAGAGCATCTTTTCTTAACATGCAAGGCCAGTCAAGATGGTCTGGAACACCCTGATGTTGCTCGTGATTTAAGGGTGGGGTGGGTTTAATTTTCAAAAGTAAACAGTGCTTCATCCTGGAAATGAATAATTTATTGAAGGGGAAAATGAAGGCTCCAAATCTTAAATTCCTTGAACTAGTTCATGCAGTATGCTGGGTTCTATGGTGGATAGGGAATCTAGTGGTTTTCCATTTGGACAACTGTGATCCAGGAGAAATCGTGGCTTGCCAGGAATCTATTTGATGCTGATTTTGTATATTTTCAGTGTAATATTTCATTTTTGATTGACTCTATGGTAAATCCTTTTTGCCTGGATGCATCCCATCTTCTCTTTTTTATAAGCTCCATCCTTTCTGTCTTCAAAAAAAAAACCTTTATTCACTCCCAAATTACAACCTTGTCTTCATCATTAAAATCCTCATTATCAATATCATTTTGATTTGAATTTGAAGTATTGTGTACCTCATTTATTCCAGCTCCTCCTTTTCACTGGACCCTTACAACATGGTAGGCCTCATGCCATTATGACGTTGCCTCTCCTGTCATTAGTACGTGGAAACCTGTTGTCATTTACCAGCTGCATTAATCTAGGAGTCACTCATCTCTTCTCAACAGTTATGCTGACTCTAGTGTTCCTTCATCTTCCTTACCCTCACACCTCACCACAGAAGCCCATGACGTCATTCTCCATTCTTATTAATCATGCATCCTGGACCTTATTCATAATGTTGATATGCTGTTCATGATAAATATATTCATTTTAGATTAAAGCTACTAGTAAAAGTACAATATGCAAGCATTTTTCCATGCTCTTAAGATTTTAGGTGTATAAGATAGGCTATGTAGTCTGCTGTAATGACAACATTTTTCCAAGTTCTATTTTTGGTCGTATTGTATCCATAGTGGATAATTAAAATCTAGTTGAAAGAAGCTCGTTCTGTTTGTGTTATTCTCAGAATTTGTTGCTGGTTCTTCAATTTACAATTAATTATCTAAGTATCAAAATCCATTTTCTTTTGTAACACTCTTGTAGTCTAGTGGTACTACACAGTTTTTAATACATGCTATTCTTAGATGGTTTATATATACTTTAAAGCTGATCTTTATGTTATCACCTTGTTAAATAACAGTGTTACTTTTACCACCATTTTTAGCGTAATTATCTGTTTGGTTGGTGCTTTTTTCAGAGACCTGGAGAAAAAAAATCGGAAAAACATGATGTAGGATACAGCCACCCAGGTTGTAAATATTGTCACGTGAGTCTTCAGGACCACCTTTCTGTTTTTTATTTTTTATTTGAGTACTTGGACCCATTTATCTTTTTGTTTCAGAGTCAAAGACTATCGGGTGAATGCTACCCCAGGGTAAATTTTAAAATGATGAAGGATAAATCTGGGAGCAGAAGCTTATCAATTGTTGCTGAAGTAAATGTGAAACAGCCTAAGAAATTTAGACGCAAAAATCCTAGTGAAGTTTTGGCAAAGGATTACTGGGATTTTGTCCCAAGGAACTCACACAAAACAGAATCCTGTGATAGGACAAAGATGGTCCTATCACCATTTCAAGTAACTCCTGTTTTCAATTTATTTTGTTTTGTAAACTTCTACTTGTGCCTTGAAATTCATATTCACTTATTCCTTAGCAGTTTTCTTGCAGAACAGAAAACATTCAATTGATTCTAGGATTGTTGTGTTAAGCAAGATTTTGCATGTCTCTTTTTTAGTTCAACTACTTTTTTGTTTTGATATAATTTGTCAATGCCCTGATTATATCTATTATATGTTGTAGATATGAATGTTGATTCAATAATTTTATTTTTTCCTCTAACATCTGTCTAGATCTCCCTCAATATTTTTTGCTTATCTTTGGTTCTTCTCACATCTGCCTGGTTCAGATAATTTAATCTTTGACTATATTTTCTAAATATAACCGCAATTCTCTTTTCCCTTGAAGTAGGCAGTGCACATGTATTAAATGTACTCCTTTTCTCAAAGTTTCTAGATTTTGAAGCATCATGTGAGGGTTTGAATTTCTGTCTTGCCTTTTATTCCTGTTTGAATTGTATCATTGCCTCTCAATAAAATTTTTGCTCTTCTCTGTTCACTATGTCATGTGGATAGTCACTATCTTCATTGCTGTTATCAGTAGGAATAAACATCAGAAATCTTTGACTTTATTCTCCTCTACCATGGTATGGAATTCCCTCAATCTCTTACTTTAACATCCTTCTAAATTGTTTGTCACACTTGCTCTCCTCACCTTCTTTGCTTTTGTATCTCTCAGTAACCATCTCATTTGATCTCTGACAATGGTAGGTTATGAATGACATTTTGTCACATTACTGTAGACATCAATCAGATGTTTCAATATGGACATGGCACCTTTTTTCTTCTCATGGTATCTGCATTAGGTCTTTCTCCTGTTATTATCAGTAGGAAATCTATGGTATCAATTAGGATCTTCATTTCTACCAAGATCTTGTACATGTTGACCCACACTTTGATTTGATCTCCTCAACATCTCGAGTTCTTGACAACCATAAGTAAGACAAATAACATACATTAAAATATCATCTGTTTTCATAATTAATCTAGTGGAATCAATGCAATTCACTAAATATATTAACAGAAAATAACTTATATTCTCTAAAGATAACTAATATTATCTGAAAATCACTATTATTCTCTGAAAACTCTAATATATTCACTAATACCCATTGCAAACTCACTGATATTTATAAAAGAGCTTGTAATTTATAAAAATAAACTTAAAATATAACATATATTAGATTTGCTTATATTCACTAATAATTTCCTAATATGTTTCTTCTAGTTCCAAAGAACAGGTCAAGTGGGATTAATTTGCAAAAGAAAAGAAAAAGAAAAAGAAAAATACAGCAGAAAATTAATTAAGCATTGAAAGCAGCTTTCCAAGTTCTGTTAAGCCTCTGCATAGAAATTATTAAGTCCTCAAGAGCAAAATGCTGAGCATTGATTATGGTGGCATTCCTCTTCAATCAGATGGTGTAGCATAACACATGCACTTGGACTAATGAACGTTGTTTAGCTGAACCCTTCTTGTTCTTCACAACTTTCAACAGAGAAATATGGAAACTCTTTGGAGCTAAAGGAAATGCCTGTTTGAATCACTTGTGTCAATAAACTATCCCAAAGCTTCTTGCTAACTTTATATGCATAGGATAAGTGGTCACAATCTTCAGGGTGGTGCTGATAAAAAAACACAAGGCTTATTGAAGCTTTGTGTCCACTTGGATCTATAAACCATGGTGACTATGCAGTTGTGCATAATGAGTTACATGAACAGCCTGACCTTAATGAGGTGAATTACAACTACGAACTAGTTGACGAGCATCCACTGCATTTCTTATGGGTATGTCATGAGTTTGTACTTTGTAACAGTTTCTCACTGCGAAAATTCCTGCAGTCTTGGACCACCATATGGCATGATCTTTATTGTTTGTCAATGGACCAACAAATGATAATGAAGAGATCAAGGATCATTTTGTGTGCTTCCTAACCCTGTAAAATCCTCCTGATCCCTATGATTTCATCAACCAATATCATTAATTGTGGCCTTTTGATTAAGGAATTCAACTTTCAATTTGTATCCTACTTTGGTAAGTTGAGAAAATGACTTGTGCCGGTAAAATTTTGCTATGTCAAAGTCACATTGGTCAATATTTTGTAAAGAAAATCAACTTTTGTTAAGAAAATTACCATTTTGATATTTCAAAAAATCATTACATGGTGAAATTTCGCCAACATGTTTCATTGTTTAATTCCGTCCTTGCACAACGATTTTCTGGAACATGTCAGACAAATAACCCCCACAACTGATCTGTCATACTAGAATTTGACTGAAAAACTGTCCTATAAAGAGAAACTTATCCATGCAGAGAAGAAAGGCTGAGGTCCAGACTCCTTTTCGGAAGAGGGAGAAGGGTAGAATTCTTTCCAAACCAGGGCTGTATTTGCTGCGGATAATCTTAGTCCTTAGCCTTGAGATATCTCCTTCCACAGCCACTCACATATGAGAGAATTTTTCAGATGCCCAAACCTCCAAACATCTTTTGTTTGCATGTATTAAACCATTTCAATAGGTGAATGCTAGCTTCAGAAGTTCCCTTCCATAACCAACTTCGTAATTTGTGTTTGAGAAGGTCAATTGCGACGTATGAAATTAATGCATTAGATATACCCATTTAATTCTTATATTTATTTGAAAAATTATAAAAGATAAAATGAACTAAAAATATCTGTTGTGATCAAAGATCTATATATAATATATCCGTGCATTAGTCTTTGAGTTGGGACTTAGAGATATCCATGACAACAGCAGATGTCAGCAGGCAATAGAACCTGGTAGCTCTGATGAGGTAATGCAGTGGTAACTCTATCAATACACCATTAGCAGATAGGGTTGAAAAGTGGGCATGGAAGGGGTGAGGATTGAGGAAGAAAGAAATGGGGAAGGAGAGGAATGATGGGTGAAATGGGATATGTTGGGCATATGTTGGCTATGCTACTTGATGTAAATTGCCAATCACAAATTTTTGAGTGAACCAACATGCACTGACATTTTTTACATTTGGTTCGAGTGTCTGACCAAATTTTATACAGTTGTTTCACCTTTAATGGAAACAAGATATGTTTTGATATTTCAGGGGAACATGTTGATATTGGCTTCTATGGTATTTGTGGTTTGATCTCTCTTTCTTTCAGTCCTCTTTTCATTAAAAATCCATGGTGTTAACAAAAAAAGAACTGAAGGCAGATAAACCATGTCAAAACCAAAACAAAAATTCTCTGAAAGAACCATTTATGGAGGAACAATGTTACTTGGCAAAGTACCTTTCTTATGCTTTCAACAAAACATGTCTCTTATATTTTTATCTGAAATGTTATTTTGATTTGTCACATCCTGAATTGTCATTTCTGTAAATGACCTTGCATTTTCTGGATTGATTTTCATTTGCACATTTCTGTCCTCCGCAGGCTTTTTGCTTGCTTAAAGACTTACCAGCTGAGTTCATTGAGAAGCATGTCCCAAGGCGGGAGCTACTTTTCTTATCATGTCTCCCAGTTACATCCAATAGTAATCGTGTTTCTGAAGTAACACTACCACATGTGAATGGTCCACAACTAATTTTTGTAAGTTATGAATTTGTTTGTTGTTTTGTTTCAGAAAAAGAGATACTGTATTCTTATACTGGCTTTGTCCATAAATTCTTTCATTTAATGGAAGTAGGATTCTAGGACTGCTGCTTATCGGAGTCTTTTGAACTTGAAAAGAAAGATAAGTGATCTTCAACTACATCTTCATACTTGCAACACTGAGATAACGAAAATCATGGCAAACCAGTTTTTTAACTGCCTTCGCTCATCTAATGTGAGTAATTAATTTTATGTTTTTGACTGCTCAAAAACTAATTCTATTTTTCTGTATACAATTTTTTCTTTTAATATATGATGTAAATTTTTTTTATTCATTTCATTGTTCAGTTACAGGCTAGTGGTTCTGTGGAAAAGATGCTTGATTCATCAAAATCTGGAAGTAGATGGATAAAAAATGTAGTTATTGGAAAAAGATCTGATCACACTTTTAACATGGTTGTAACTGGAGATCCAAAGCTCCAATTAGGTGAAATTGGTGTTCCATATGATGTTTCTGAAAGATTGATGGTTGCTGAGTGTGTGACAGCTTTCAATAGTGAAAAGTTGAAAAGAAATCATAAAATACAACCCTTTATGAAGAATGAAATATTCTCTCGGAATAGTAACATCATTTCTAAATTCACAAGCACTGCAGGTGCCCCTAAGGTTTCAGATATTGTATACAGGCCCCTCAGTGATGGTGACATTGTTCTAATTTACAGACCGCCATCTGTGCATCGACATTCTCATATAGCTTTGAGGGCTAAAATTCTTCCAACAAATCGTAGTCTCTCTATAAATCCCTTATGTTGTGCACCTCTTAAGGGGGATTTTGATGGAGACATGCTTTTCGGATACATTCCACAGTCCATGCAGTGTAGAGTTGAGCTTGCTCAACTTGTTAGACTAGATAACCAATTAATCAATGACCAAGATGGTAGAAGTCTATTATCACTAAGTCATGATAGCTTAACTGCAGCATACTTGCTAACAGGGACTGATGTATTTTTGAAAAAGTTTCAAATGCAACAGTTGCAAATGTTATGCTCTTTAAAACTCAAGTGCCCAGCTATTTTCAAGTCATCATCTGAGCCTTCTTTATGGACTGGATTACAGTTATTTAGCTCCCTCTTGCCTGAGGATTTAGATTTTGCTATTGCATCAGATCTGAAGATCAGTAGGGGTGAGGTTCTTGTCTCTCCTGCTGATTCTTTTTGGCTAAAGAACACAACAGATGGTTTGTATTCTAAAATGTTGAAATCCAAAGGCAACAAAATTCTTGATAGCCTTTTCTCTGCTCAAGAAGTTCTGTGTGAGTGGCTTTCTTCTAGAGGTTTTACAGTTACACTGAATGATTTATATATTTGTTCAGATCAGTACTCTCGAAGAAAAATGATCAATGAAGTAGGATGTGGTTTACAACATGCAAAACTTGCTTTACTAATCAGAAATTGTACTTTGGATCCTGAGAGAATGAATCTCAGTCATGATCATCCAGAGTACCAAATATTATATTATGTAATGAATGATGGTATGGACTGTATGAAGCAAGCAAAATTGAATTCTGGTTCCATGAGATTGCATTCTCTTGCTGCATTTAAAGAAGTTTTTCAGGATATCCAAACTATAATCCATCCTTTTTCATGTCAGGGGAATTCATTCTTACAAATGATAAATGCTGGAAGCAAGGGCAGTTACACAAAGTTATTCCAGCAATCAGTATGTCTAGGTTTACAAAACCTTTTTCCTACCAGAGTCCTTAGGGATCATTTTTGTGATTTTTGGAAACAGCATATGCCAGCTAACTTGGATAGTGTAGGTCTTGAGACTATTAATTTTGGAGGAAATTATTTTTATTCTCTGGTTGAGAATTCATTCCTTGATGGTTTAAACCCATGCCAATGCTTACTACATGCTACTTCTGCTCGAGCTAATTTTTTCAGTGAAAATGCAGAGCTTCCTGGAACATTGAGTCAAAAGCTGATGTTCCATATGAGAGATCTTTATTTAGCTTATGATGGCACCATAAGAAATTGTTATGGACAGCAAGTTGTGCAGTTCTTATATGACACAGCGGAGACATCCCCTTCTAGTGACACCACATATAAATTCTTTGATGCCTTGCCTGATGTGCATGTATTGGGTGGTCATCCTGCTGGTGTTTTGGCAGCTTCTGCAATTTCAGAGGCTGCATATGGTGGTCTGGACCAGCCAATTGCTGGTAAATCTTCGCCACTTGTGAATTTGAAGGTGAATTTTGTGACCTCATTATATTAATACAATATGTTTTTTGTGGCTAAATATATTTTCTATGGTATTGTAAAGATATTAGAACAGTTTGTATTGTCAATTTGAATGTCATAATTTATGTTATTGACACCAAGAATTGAAAAAGTGATCCGGATTGTCAAAATATTGCCGATCTGACTCAATTTTTCAAAATGTTGATCCTAAACCCTAGGTATTATTGAAAATACCTTGGATCAAATGATTTGTCATCTGGGATTGACATTGGATCATCAAATGGTTTGATTTGATGAAGGTTTTGGCCTATCAGAAGTCGGATTGATCAATCTGTTGAAAGGATCAATCAATCTAGTGATGGGTTATTCTGTTTTCTACTTCTTTGCCTTCACCACAATCTTTATCCATCGACCATTGAAAGCTTTGCTGAAAGCTTTTTTCATTGCTGTGATTTATGGTAACCTATTAGGGCTTTTAGTAGAAGGGGGTGGATGTTAGGACTTTGGGAAGAAGATGAAGGTGGGAGGTTGACGAGGATTTGAGAGGAAAAGAAAGAAAAGAGAAAAAGAAAAATAAAGTAAAGGTGAAAAAAGAGAGGACAAGAGACAAAAAATAAAAAGAAAAAAAACCAAGAGAGATGAAAAAATAAGAAATATTACATGAAACTTATGTTTAAAAATAGTAGAAATATTAAAAGATCACAAAATTACTGATATTTTTTTAATTATTTAGAAGGATATGTTTCCTTATCAATAAAAAATTGTGGAACCCTTTAAAAAATTAAAAAAATTAGAAAAGAGAAAAAAAGAGAAAGGTAGAGAGAAGAAAAAAGGAAAAAATTATTACATAAAAATGGTGGAAGTATTAAAAAAAATAAAATTCTTGATAAGTTTTAATTTTTTTAAAAGTTATGTTTGCTTATGAATAACATTCCTCTTCTACTTTATTCTCACAAACTTTATTTTCTATTTTTTAATTAATTCATGTGAGATTTTTTTAAAAGATATTAACTACATTCTAGGAATAAAAAAATATAATTTACTCTAAAATCTTATACTTGATAAAATTTTAATTATGGAGATTATAGACATTCTCTAGTACCATGTATAATCCTTTTAATTTTTGTTATAACTTGAATTTTATAAAAATTTAACTTGATATATATTGAAATATAACTTGATTTCTATTAAAATATAATCCAAAATCTATTGACCAATAACTTGGATTATATTGAAATATAACCTGATTTCTATTTGAAAATGTCTTCTATATGTTTCTACCATTCTACAGACAATGCGTTTCACAACTTAATTGTTGTATATTTTCCAGATGGATGGATTATAAATCGTGTTCATGACTTTTGACTGGTGATTGGTATTGTGAGTGCAGCTTTGTGGTGGACCTGTCAGTATTACTGTTTTTATATTTGATAAGAGTAGTGCTTAATTTATTAATGTTTATTGATGTAATCATTTAGTTTTTTAAATTATAAATCACGTATCAATTGTATTCCTCTGTGCAGAACATCTTTAATAGTTGTCAGAAAAAGAATTCAGCAACAGGTCAATCGATCTCTCTGGCGTTGTCAAAGAAACTAAAAAGATGGACTTATGGTTCTGAATATGCAGCTCTGGCAGTTCAGTTGCATCTTGAAAAAGTGCTACTTTCTGATATCACCAAGACAGTGTCAATTGTGTATGTTTCATAAGATCACTTTTTTCTTAGAACGTTAGGATGTAGTTTGTGTTTTGTTCAAATTATTTATGAACTATTTTGTTTCCCTGTTGCATTGATATCAGGTATGCTGGTAAACAAGTGACACAATCTTTATGTCCATGGATTTTGCACTTTCATCTGGATAAGGTTGCTAATATTCAGGATTAGTTCATTTTGTTCTTTACTTTTTATTTCTATTATTTTTCAACTCTGTGCTTTTTCTGGTGTCTTTCTACAGCATAGAATGCTTCAAGGAAGGGTATCTCTACCTTACATAATAGATGCGCTTGAGAAAAAATACAACTCTGCTGAAGTGAATAAGGTCTCCTGTAGATTGAATTTTTTATCCAAGTAAGAATTTTTGATTGGTCAGATGTTCTTGTTAATTTCTTTTCTTTTTTCGGAAAAACAAATCCCCAAGATCAAGGATGACATCTGGGAAGGACTAGAACTATGGCACACTAACAATAGACAAGATGTGCCTGTTTTGACCATACAATATTTATATCTATGTTTATCTTTATACATATGACTTTCTATAGTCCTTGCTGTTGATCTTGAATTCTGATGCAAACCTTTTTTTTCTTCTTTTCCTTAAATGTTTGAGGGTGTTCATCTGTAATGGTTACAGATGTAATGGTGGAGAGGGTATTTAGTCATGTAAACAATTCTGTGATACCTAACATATGGGATAAGGCTTTTGTGTCCATGATCTGAGAATTATCACCTGTAGTTACCAATGTCGTACCCATAACTGAGGTGAAAGCCAAGGTGGCAGTGGTAGAAGTGTCAGTAGCTTCTAGATGCAATAGTACTTATAATCTTCTTTGGGCATGGTTACAATCAAAGAGTTAGCAAGACTAGTAGTAGCAGTGGTGAAGTCAACAAAATTGCTAGGTGTCTCTGTAGCTACTTATGCCTAAGCTAGTCACCTAAAGTTTTCTTAACAGTGATTAGATCTATAATTGGTGCAACCACAATGCTGGCAATGTAAACGGTCCTTACCATTGCCTTGACTACTCTAGGTTTCGCCATTTTTGAGAGTTTTATCATGCTTATAGCAGCCTTCATAGAATGCTCCCCACTTGAACTATGATTGGAAATGCATAGGACTCATGCAAAGGTTGTTGAAAGGTTAGGATGTGAGTTTCCACCAAGGATTTGAACCTAAACATGGGAGGCTTTTTTAGGAATCATGCTAGACAAGTAAGTGACAACAACAGGATCATCTTGATATCTTCACATCTGAAGTAATGGGTTGATACATCCCTTATTCTTCAAAAATTGAGTGTAAAGTACTCTTGAACTAATTGATTACTCATACATAAAAAGATCTACTTATAAATGTCATATACTTGCATGATATTCTTTTCATGACCATAGATTTGCTTGAAAGTGTCCTAAATTTTGTTGGTAGGGTGTGCCAACGTTTTGAAAATTTGGAAAATGACAAATGCTACAATAATATGGAGAAAATCACGTTTAAAATAAAAAGGAAACATGAAAAGCTTCTCCCTTTATTATTGTAAGGCTAGGTAGTAGGATTGAGTGTTGTCACTAAGCTAAAACCTTGAGATGATAGTAAGAGTTTTTCAATTGTTCTTAAGGTCGCAACATCTATAGATCCATGTCGAGTGTGACCCCTGGCCATCCGGTCCTCAACTTTTGATTATAGCCCCCTTGTTATGATAAAGTGCAATACACCACTTCAAGTGTGGACGACTTAGTTGGGACATGTGGAAAGGGAACCCATGTTGGGCACTTAACAATCCTCCTCCTAGCACGCATGCACGTAGAATGTGCTCGTTGGGACTCGAACATGAGACCTCCTAGTTTTGATACCATTTATTAGGATTAAGTGCTCTCACCAAGTTAAAACTCCGAGATGATAGTAAGAGTTTCTTAATTCCTCTCAAGGTATAGCGTCGCATCTACAGATACATGTCAAGTGTGACCCTTAGTTATCTGGTCTTTAGCTTTGATCATAACTCCTTGTCAAGTGCAAGCGACTTAACGAAAAGGGAATGCGTGTTGGGGACCCAACACTAGATACCTATTAATGAGGTTTAACAAAAAAAAGGCCCGCTAGAAAAAAATTTGAAATTTCTCAACATTACAAACCATATCAAAAATACAAAACTTTAAAGACAACATTAAATATCCTTTCGAGCTGATAAACTCAAACCATGGTCACTTTTCCATAACAAAATCTCAACTACTAAGAATCCACAAAACTATAATTCATACTAATCCACAATATAAACAAATACCACTCATGAGTCATGACACAAAGGTATCCATAGAGAATCCACAACTAGCAAAACTATAACCACACCAACAATAACTTGAATAAAAATAGCTAATGCATCCTCTCCAATTCACGCCCAACCGGGGGATCCACCTGTGACCTTAAAAACATAAACAATCATAGAATAAGCCAAATATCAGCAAGTAATCTGCTAGAAGTTCATAAATAACACAAAAATATGTAATGCATGAATAGGGAAGACTAATAAGTCAAATAATGACTATGCTGAAAGAAATACAATAAATAATCAATCTATAGGTAGAATATGTATGCACTAAACAAATAATTAAAGAAAAGCAAAATAGTACATTTTAATAAATATAGTGTCCTAGCTACAACTACATTTTTTTTAATATTTAGGAATCACCATGACTGCATTTAACTTTTATGATTGGGTCTATAATCACATACAAACCTTGTGACGGAGTCCAAAAGTCACAAACAAATCCTTTGTCGGGGCCCAAACCATTGTCACATAGACATGACTGAAAAGAGACTATCTCATAATTGTGTTCGTATCACAATTTCACTCACTATAGTTGAGTTCTATATGTAATCATACTATAATTTATAATCCATTTACTAGTTTCAATATATGTTGTAAAGCAACATAATACGTATAGACTCAGGTGAATTACAATACAAGTCACATTTCTTTTAAGTCAAATATGCAAGATGCACAATTATAAATGCATCTTCTCAAGTCACATGTCAAATGGTCATAAGTTGAAAAATGTCATAAGCCTTCCTAATATGGTATGTGTGCACAAAACGCTGTCATCACATCAAATAGAGACATAACATGTATATGTTAAATCCTTAGTGATAATCACCAATAATGGTCACAATATGAAGAATAGCCACAACATACATCATAATATGCAAGAGCAATATATAATGAGTTGAAAGTAATAATTTTTACTAATCACAAAATGGTACAAGTACAACATATATATACAACAATAAATGGGTAAATGGATCCACAACATATTTGATCCATTTATCTAACACTCCCCCTCAAATTGAAGGTATATATTAAACATTCTCAGCTTGGTACAAAATAGGAAAATTAGGAATATATAATAATTTTTCAAGAAAAATATCAGAAGTAAGAGGGACATTCCCTTCGCTAGAAATAGAGTAACTATGGCCATCGGCAAGGACAACAAATTGGATATTGGCACAATGTGTAAGGTGATAAAAAAGAGAGCGATTACCTGAAATATGGTGGGAAGCACCAAAATCAATGATCCAAGTATTATTAGAGGTGGATGAGTGAACAGAAGACATACCAGTAGAGAGAACATGAGTAGCAGAGGCCTCACTATTTTGTTGAGCATGTAGGATCATAAGTTCATCAAAATTAGCTTGAGTGACTTGGACCAGTTGGGAAGGGACAACAGAACTTCCGGAGGAGCCATGAAGCAGAATAGCGGAGCTTCCAGAGGAGCCATGAAGTGGGAGAGTAGAACTTTCGGTGGCACCATGAAGTGGAAGAACAGAACTTCTGGAGGAACCACATGCTCCGTCAGACAACAACAGAACTTTTAAGGAGGCCAAATGTGCGGAGGGGGCAACTGAAGGATACCTGAACTTAGCCCAACACCTGTCGATCAAATGGTTGGTGCATCCGTAGTGCACGCAAGGAGGGCACAAGCGAGAGCCATGGCCATTGGTGCACAAATGATTGTCATTCCTGGAGGACGACGAGGCATGAGGCCTACGTGGAATTGATTGCATAGCTAAGGCAGTGGAATCGACAGAGGAGCCAGAAGAAGGGGTGCTTGTCAGCTGAAGGACGTCGTTGAACGTCGTTTGAAGGGTCAGGATTGCATTAGCAGCAAGAATCTAACCTTGGATTTGCGACACGAGATCAGAATGCAGCTTGGCAAGAAATAGGGCGATGTTGAGCTCCTTGTGATACCATCGTTGAGAGGTGAGGTCTGGTGTGCAAGGCTAGAAGAGATTGAGGTCGCCGAGAAGAGAATGAAGCTGATTGTAGTAGGTTGGCATCGAAGACTCCCCATGACGATGAGAGAAGAGTTGCTCGTACGTTTCACAGACGTGAGCAATACTATTGTCTACACTGTAGGTTGTGCACAAGGTTTCCTAGACATGCCATGCAGGATGAAGACACGCGATACCATGGGCAATAGGGTCTTCAAGATTGTTAATGATCCAGGAGATAATGACGAAGTCGGCCACACGCCAAGTAGCAAAGTTGGTAGCTTTGTAATCTGGAGTGAGATGTCGTTCTCACATTTGAGACATGAATGTCTCGAATGCACTCGCCCAATGATATTAGTTTGATTCATTCAACTTGACACCGGTGACAGTGAGCTTGCCAACCCATCAGGAAGAGGACGAGTCCA